>APFE030511061.1:99420-157573 GCA_000404065.3 Pinus taeda
CAACAATAGGAATCAGTTCCTAGATTAGCTCCAGTTTGTTGGGAGGGAGTTAATGCATCCTAAATTTGAGTTGAGAGGATTTATGAGGCAGTTAGATTCTCTTTGCTATATAACAGGTATCCATACGGATTGTTTGTGAGAGGGTGAGAGTTTGTGAGGATTTAATTATGTAATCTCCTGTTTGATTAATAAAATTGCTGATGCCTATGTTGTGTGGACGTAGCCCAGATTGGTTGGGTGAACCACGTTAATTTTTGTGTTCTTATGTGCTTGATTTATCTGCGGAGTATTTGATTTAATTAGCTGTGCATCTGATCTCCAACAAAAGGTTCCACGATCACCAAAATTTCACTATCATCCTTCCTCTTACATGCTACAACATTCCTATGTGTGCCGCCTTCTCTCAAAATTTGATGCTCGTTTTATAGTTATCATGGCATTATCATTATACAAAAAATGGTTTCTAAACTAAAAGGGTGGTTCCGCAAAAATCTAAATCATGGTTTTTACATTTTCTTAACGTAGTTATGTAGGAATGAAAATGCACTCAAATTGCTACGTGACTACGTATTCACAATGAACATGATAAACATAATAACCCCTTATGGTTTATATTTGCATGATTTTGGTTCTTGCAATTAGTGGAGTCATTAAATTCATTAAAACATGTTGATTTGAATCTTTATGGTACATACTTTATTATATTTACAAATTGAAATGAATATATAAACAAGGAGGGTTGCAAGTAGTAAGTCCTTGCTTGAGTGGACAAGTCGTTGGTGTTTCGAGAGAGTTAGTTTATTAGCTCATAATCGTCCATTGTTTCCAAGTGTCTTTGGCATATATGGGTTACAAGAATCTTTGATTTATACATGGGTCACAAGAATTGTTTATTTATAAATTGACATGAAGCAACAATTATTATAAAAAGATTGTTTGATTAAAATGGAAGAAATTGAGGCTCAAATATTTATTTGCAATAGTGCATTGCAAATAAGTTAACATAGGACGAGAAGCAAAAATTAAGGTTCAATTGAGGGGTAACGTAGGACGAGAATCGATGGTGTTTTTCATACTGCCCATTTTTGTAAGAACTATGTTATTATTAAATGTGTATGAAATGGTGTATGAATGAGTGTGATAAGGGGAGGAGTTTTGCAAGGATGAGAGCCGGATGCTCAGTGTTGCTTTCTTCCTCATTTATGGCAGTAATGAGTTATGTTGCAGGTGCTGCTAGATCAGGAGGAGGAAGGGGGACGGTGGTGATGGCATCTTCAGCATCTATTGCTTTAAGGTGGAGGTGGTGGAGGTGGTGGAGGTGGGCCAGAACAATCTTCACAGCAGCAAGAGGGGGAGGTTCCTTAAGTTGGAAGAATAGCAGCAACCACCATTCCGAATGTCTCTGGGTGTTTCCGAAGAAGTTATTTACCTTAACCGGCTATCATGGGTCTATATGAGACTCTGAATAGTATTTCGGTTTCTATTATCCTGGAAATACTGAGTTTGATAGCCAGCTAGCCTGTAGAACTTGTGTCAGATGCGAGATACCATTTCACACTCTGTTTTATCACCTATCACGGGTTGGAAAATATAAATTAGAAGTATCAAAGATGCTTCCTTATTACATTTATAAGTACCAAAGATGTTTTCTTGTTACATTTAAGTGTTGAGTATCCACCACTTATCAAGATGGGGGACATTGTTTGACATTATGTTTTTTCCAACCACCTGAATTGAGCCCTAGCAGGGGCTATTGTAGCACCCTGGTTTCCCTAAACTGGTTGACATGCCATGGTTGCAAAAATGATAACATTAAGCTAGTTTAGGCATCACACATCTATCGAGAATAATTATAGGTTGTAAGAAGGAAGCAACCATAGCATTGTAGTAAGCAAGCAACCTGTTATGTAGAAACCAACTCCTAACACGCGGAGTCTCGAAAGCCAGTGATAAAACTTCAGACGAGCAAACGACACCGAGGATTTGAACCTCAGAATGATCTTTCCTTCAAAGGCATAGATCATAGTACCAACTTGTTGCCAAACTTCCAACTTACATTTCTTTCAAAGATACGCACTATATCTTGCTAGTTATTATACATAAGTCCCCCTACTATTTTGTTTGTCCGCTACTAATTTGTTTTATTGAGAGAGGGTATGAAATAATGAAATCATCAAATGATTTTCTAAGAGCATTCATGGAAGGAAAATCACAGCAGGTTAGTGGACCGGTGACACAAATTCCTGCTAAACACTACAAATAATATAAACGCTAATTATTTATTAGACATGCTTTAGGAAAATTGTTTAAAGGTGTTAAGAAAAATTATTTTAAAGGTGTTAGTGGAATAACAATTGTTCAAAAGTATCTAAATAATATTTAATTGTAACCAGGACTGCGACACGAAACAACAAAACACTTGCGCATGGACCACAAGTGTTGCTTGTCTCCAGGGTGGTTTCGATTATTGAAG
This sequence comes from Pinus taeda, assembly GCA_000404065.3. Taxonomy (NCBI): domain Eukaryota; kingdom Viridiplantae; phylum Streptophyta; class Pinopsida; order Pinales; family Pinaceae; genus Pinus; species Pinus taeda. Next base: position 101,894 of record APFE030511061.1, read on the forward strand.
GGTTTCGCTCGGCAGGCCAGGGCTGGATTTTTTAAACCTTTTCATCTACAACTGGTTTTATTTCTTCCTGTATCAATAGTACTTCTAAGCACAAGATTGGTAGTCAAAACTTCACCTCTCTTTAGCTCTTACACAACCTTCTCATTGCTAGCGCGGAAGAATCAACACTTGGCTAGCCTCAGTTGGAAGCTTCGCTGTAATAACTTGTTGTTACTATTGTACCAACTTGTTTAGTTGACCCACTTGGTCACCCTGCTGACTAGCGAGCCCACCACCAGCCTAAATGAAGCCTAAGTAACAACTACGAGAAGCGAAGCCTAAGCTGCTTTACTAGCTTCGAGCTTCAATCTTGGTTGGTCACTAAAGCCCTCAGGCTATAATATCAAAGCAAAGTTTACTTTGTGCTTGCCTGCCCTGGTGTGTCCACCTCCAGAGAATCTGAGAGAGCCTTTAAGCTTCGGAGATCTCAGAAGTATTGGCTTCATTCACAGGATGTCAGGACGTAATAGTGGAGGCAAGGCAATGGACTGGTTTCTCGTGGCGTAGAAATGCAGAAAATATATCTATGGCTACAGTCTCATTTACATATGCATCAAATGCAACCGCAATTTTATCACGATCTATAAGTTTCTCTTGATCTTTTACCTGCTTTTCTACCTCATCTTTTCCACATTAACCACATCCATTTTCTGTCGCATTGGAGAAGATATTAATGAAATCCAGGTCTATTATGAGGCTTTAGCTACTAATTTCGTGTTTGAAGCTCGGTTCGAAGTGGAAATCATGCCCTTTTCCCTGTCTCTTGACGCAACGGTGATCTTATTCATGTCAATATATACTCTGATCCTTTGAATTATGCTTTCAGGCTTGGAGATGGTTGCAAGGCATAGCATCACTGGCATAAGGCTAGGTCACGGTCGAATCATGATACCAGCAAAAAACCATGGAATCATGATACAAGCAGAAAACCAAGGAGTGGCTTTTCTCTTTTGCAACCCTCTGCTTTCGCAGAATTTCTAAAGCATTCTTCGGTGAGGTTTGAATGTTCGGTTTAGAATCAATTTATCCAGTCTGCTCAAGGTTACGAGTACATCTTCAGAACTTCAATAGGGTGAGAATGCCTGCAACAAAGGAAAAGCTAACACAGATATGGGAGTTTGAAAAGTGAAGGCCACCGAAGTTTTCCATGGCGGTGAAGGCCATCGAACACACAAAATTTGCATGGGTATAGGGGCAGTGGGATGGGTGCGTAGATGGCAATGGGATGAAGTGGTAGTGGGATGGGTGTGCAGGTGGCAGTGGAATGCAATGCCAGTGGGAATAACAAGTATAAACGTTGCTGTCGAAATATAAGTTATATAACTTAGCATTTAATATTGTAGATTAACGTTGGCATTAGTCTGTTGGAATTTGTCTACACTATGAACATACGGCCAAAAAACTCACATAATATATGATCAACCTCGGGAAGAGGCCAAATAAGATGGCGAAATCGTTTGCGCCTAAAAACTTTGCTTAAACTTCATTTATATGTGATGAGGAAGACGAACAAGCAACTAGACAAATGTTAGCATCGCTTTATCGATTACTATAGTCCCATGGCATTGCGAGATGGAAGGGACTAAATATAACAATATACATGTACAAGTGATTATAATATGGTTTTATGTAGTTATTTAATTATTTATATGTGTACTACATAATGTGTAATGCTTATTTATAAATAAAGCTTGGTAATAATTTTAATTTTATTTATTATTTACAATAAATGATAATATTTATTACATAATATATTAATATATCTAATGTATTGTATATTACAAATATAATATATGTGGACTAATTTATATAATGCTTACCTACACTAAATAATATATTTTATACATGATTTATTTTGAAGGCTACATGGTAATCAAAAAAAAAATTAATGACCCATTAATCAAGTTGCCACATTATGATGTTTTGGAGACCAAAACAACTGAGAACCATGCCATCTCCAAACTGTTGAAAATTCTTGGAGAAGTGGAGGGAAATGGTAGGATCAAAACAATGTGCAGAAACCACTTAAAGTCATGCAATCAGAAGGACAACCCCAAGGATCAGAATAAAGGATGTGCCAAGACTAGGGAAAATTTTAAGGATGAATTTTAGCAACCTTAGCGAATCTTACTAGTCCTTAACATCCAAATTTTAAAATGTTTGATGATAATTTTGTAAAAATGTTTAGATTTCTAATTATTTTATCTTAGACAATATATAATATTGGTGATTTTTAAGGTAAAATTATTTTAGACTATAAGTTTATCTTAAATTTTAGCAACCTTGGCGAATCTTACTCGTCCTTAACATCCAAAATTTAAAATGGTTGCTGATAATTTTATACAAATGTTTAGATTTCTAATTATTTTATATTAGACAATATATAACATTGGCAATTTGTAAGGTAAAATTATTTTAGACTATAAAATTTGGGCGAACTCCCATTTAGAAAAATGGAAATTGGCGAACCCTTTTTTTGGAAAAAGCATGGAATATTAGCCCTTAAAATTTTCCTTGGCCAAGACATGATCAAATCTTGGAGGATCCAGAAGTGTAAAATCTAGACAACAAAGATAGGAGATCATTAACCAATCAAGTGCAATAAAAGGGGAATTTTCCAAAATTTGTAATGGGGGCCCCTTCATTTTGTCCTAAATGCAGGGGAGTTGTTGGTTGGCCAACAAATGTTGACTCACTAGGCAAAGTAGTTATCTCTTCTTAGATGATCCGAAACATGTAAAGGTCAAGGCATAATAATTAGATGTTGCAAGATGTTAAACCTCAAATAACCTAAAAGCTTCGGCCCTAGCTTGTATGGTTAAAATTTGGAACTTTTCGACATACCTAAATCATATCCATCATAATTCAGAAACTTGTTAAAATATGAACCCATACATGTTTATTACATCAAGTGTAAAAATGAAAATAACAACTTTTCAGTGACTAATAAGTCTTGGGAAAGACAAGGTAAACAAGTAAATTATAGTGTTAAATTAACTTCAATAACATAGACATGGCCATTGTTGCCTACAAGCATCTATAGCCTTGACAAGGATGCCTTTTAACCCTAATGAGACACCTTTGTCCTATCAATTAGATATAGATTCATAGTTTTTTTATCATTTTACTTTTTGTTTTAAAACTTTTATTTATGTATCAACCAAAGATCAAATGTTTATAACTTTTAACTTCAATACCATAGACATGGTCATTGCATCTAGTAGGCATCTATAGCCTCGACAAGGATGTCATTTAACCCCAATGAGATGCCTTTATCAAACAAGATGGCTCGTGATGAGACCTCTTGTCTTTCAGTCTTACGACTAAAATCCATTACCCTGGCTTGGTAACTAGTAGTGGTAATGTCACTTTGTTAGAACGCATGATCATGGTAGGTCAGCTTGTGATGAGACCTCCTATCCTTCATTTTATGTTAATATTAACTATGATAAATCAATCTACAAGATATTACTTTATGGCCAAGCAAATATGCTCCTTAAGAGCAAGGGATGATGTGAACATTTTTTAGTGACTAATCTTTACCGGTTAGTCTTATTATCCCAAATATTCATTACCTTAAAAGAAATTGTTTATAAATATTTTCTCTTTTATTATTACGGTTAAAAATAGTTCTTAAATAATGATGGAAATATTTAGGTAGACATTAAGAATACTCCAACAATAAGTTTACAAGATCAAGAATGTGATGCAGGAAAGTGTTCCCTTTGTGGACAAAGGCAACCCCTCTAGCCCTAGAGTGGGTCTAGTCACAGCAAAGACAGATCAACAATAGATTTCCTTAAACAGTCATTGTTGGAGGCCTACCTCAACCGGTGGTCGATGAAGTTTCGTTGCGCTGCTCCAGCTTCCGTTTCCTTCTCCTCAACGAGTGATCAACCTGAAACAATGCAAATGGAATACAACAAAGCACGTAACCGGAAAAAAAACAATGATCTATTTACTCACAAAGTCAAGAAGTCATGAACTATCAAGTAAATTACATACAAGACATAGGAAAACATCATTGATTATATTAATAATAAAATGAGAGCAAGCTTACAACCAAGTCTTAATGTCACAAGCCTTCTCAGAGGATCCAACCAGTATGTTTCTCAAGCATTCACTCTTCAAGGATGAATCTCCCAACATACAATGTCTCTCTCTCATTCATAAGCTTTAACACAAAGCTAATGGCACTCCACAACCTTCCACAAGCTATCAACAATTCTACACTTGTCACACCCACACCAACTATCTATCAAAAGCACTAGTAGCACTGCTCAACCCAAGGAATTACTAACTAGTTGATCATATCAAAGTTGAGTGCTTAAATAGGAGAAGGAGTCTCCATGAAAAGTATAAGAGAGAGCTCATCCTCAAGGAAGGTAGCACAAATGACGAAACTGCCATACCAGAGGAGGAAGGGTGACACAAACTATGCCAACAGCCAAGTCTGGAGACATCCAGAAGGCCGACTGGTGGAACGAATTCGCCCAATTTGGATCGTCGCGGGACGTAAACTGGTTACTCGCGGCAACATCGCGATGAGGCAATGCTCACAGACTCGTCGTTACAAGAAATAACTCATAACTGCGCGCTGGGTCTAGAAATCCGACCGTCACGGGAAACAGATGTACACCTACGACGAAGTCGCAATGAGATCGTTATGGACATGGGAACGTCGCGTATATTAAGGGTTTTCTTGCGACGAGGCGGAAACTTAAGGAATAAGGATCATTTGCAGCAACAGAGAGCATTTGCTTATCGGTGGGAGGATATGAACATGATTTGACACACGATACAGTAGAAGGACTGAAATGAGGACACTGACAAATTATTGTGTAACAAAGAACTTAACAAATCTAGAGAGTTTAGTGTCAACACAAGAGAGATATCTTCTTAAAAATATTACCTTAAAGATAATATTTTGAATATATATAATAGGGAATATATTGTTTGCCCAATGATCATGTCAAGGAAAACCTGAAAATGATGAAATTCACCCCCATTCAAACCAAGTAGAATGATCGAGGGACCTACAAAAGAAAAACGATAAAAATATGCCAATAATCAAGAACATCCAACAATATATAAATCCAATCACAAGTCAAAATGATCAAAAGGGATAAGTTGAATTTTTTAAAGTTTAATATTTGTCCCCTTTTTTATCCTTTAATAGTATGAATATGTACTTGTGTATGAGATGTTTCATAGATTGACCTTTCATTACACACCAAAGAAATCAAATGCTAAACAAAACAAATTTTAAGAGTAAATGTGTAGTTATGATATTCACTTTGAAAGTAGAAGAGAGTCTTAACCACTTTATTTCATGTGACATGAAAAGAGAAGTTTATGAGTTATCAAAATTAAATTATTTCACTTTAAATTTTCTCATTCAATGACCTTTATGACTCTATTAAGGATCAAAACATAATGAACAAGAACATAAAAAGTGAAAGAAAGAAAATCAAGAAAACTTCCATGATGGTGTTTTGTTGATGTCTCATCTTCAACTTTCCATTTGCAAGATTTCACAGCTTCATTATTCAAATAAACGATAAAAAAAACAATCTAATCAAACAATTAGACTACCCTAACTAACCTTCTCTAAACAACTGAATGGTCACAATATTGAGTGAAGTCTTGTTTCTAATGTAACCATCGAAGTAATTCCAATCTTGCAATGACAAAGCAGTTTGCAATTAGTAAGGTGGATTGGAGTGTTTTGAAATTAAAAATAAACAAGTCATGCTAACCTTGAAGATCTTCATTCAAAGTATGACCCTACCATTTTCATGAAATTTTCCAAAATACGAATCCTCAATCCATTTCACAACCCTTTCATAAAACTTGAGATGTAAATTATTTCTTGAATAAATTAAATTTGCAAATGACAAATGTATTATTTGAGGATTCATTAGAAAAATGAAATCACATGTTTGAGCCTTCCCATTGATAAAAATCATTTGGTTCAGAATGTGTTGATGAGGCATGAAGATTAGATCCAATCAATAGATGATCTAGAAAATGTGGGATGTTCATATTCAAAAGGGAACGATGTATGCTTATAAATCAATGAAATAAAGTCATCATGTAATATACATCATTTCCATGTGAATGATTGAAGAAAAGGAGGATAATGTTCTACTTTATAAATATCATGTTCAATAGTTTCATCATCCATACTCAACATTTCAAAAGAATTACATTGTGATGGCACCATGTGAGATAAGGTAGAGTAATGTGCACCAACATTTGAGAACAGATCAGGACATAAAGAGTAAAAAGAGTTAGAGACAAGGAAAAAAAAAGATTCTCTTGAACTACCACAATTATGATAAATGATAATTTCAAGAAATCCCTTTTCGCTTACCTAATCATTTTCATTATGTTTAGGCGACGAATAACCAAACATTATATGATCTTCAATATTTTCCTCTTGTAGGATAATTTTTTTATGACAAGTATCAAGCCTTTCTTCTAAATGTGGTAGAACTTGTTGACCATGATTTAAAGTTTCTTCTTTAATTTGGGAATCAATATCCCTAATCTACCTTATTGAAACATTAGAACACTGAAGATTGATTTCATCATCTATGTGCTCTTTAATAATTTAATTTGATAGTTGATTAGAGTGATAATTAGAAGAAGATAAAGGTACTTCTTGATCTAAAATCAAACCTTATTCTAATATTGTAGTAGACGAATGCTTGGAAGGAAGGTTAGTTTGCTTGTCAATAGAGTTAACTTCAAATTATTTGCCCCTTGCACTTGTTCCATGGAACTTGCAGAATGTGACAATAAAGGATCCATCTCACTTTGTAAACTAGATTCATCTTGCAATTTGGGTTTACGATATTTATTTAATCTACCATATGCAATTGAATCTAGATGAATAAAAGGGGCACAAGCATCTGAAATAGATATAATAAAAAAACAAATGACTAAGATGAAATTTAAGAAGGACATGATTGACCTTTTTTTTAAATCTCTCTAAGGATGAATCATCCTTGATTATTAAAGCCATTAATTATTCACATATTTTATTATGATCATAAGTTTCAAAAGCATCTAAACATTCTTCCACAAATTGAAACTAATTGAAAATAGAATAGGTTGGAAAAGTTTCAAGTCAGTCTATGTATAGACCCCTCAAAGTGAAAGTGAATAACTTACATAAAACGTTGAAATCAATATTTTATACTTGATATATTTACACCAAAACTTATGAAGATGTTTCATTGCATATATACTCCCTTAACTATCAAACTAGAGTTATGACAAGAGAAGAGTTATCTCGTGAGGGATGTCTAGTAATGAGAAACTGAAATCATCCTCACATACAGTGATTTGGACATAATCCATTGTTTAGATGTGACAATAAAAAGTCAACTCCAATAGATTATCTTTTCATCTAACTTTCCCTATAGTGCGTGATGAGATGACACGAAGAAGAATGATTAAATTTGGAAAAATTAGAGGCTGAAGGATAAATGATTTGATTATTTTACCTTGGGCCCTCCTTCTAGTGCCATTTGTTGATGAGGCCTTTTGGACCATATATCAACAAGGGTATGTGACCTAGACCGAAGTTCTTCACACATCCTAAGTTGTTTAAATAGCCACTCCCAACAGGTTTAAAGGCTTCGTTAGCCTATGAATTTTTTCTTCTTGTGAAGAAAGAGAATGTGGTAATCCTAATCTAATCCTAAAGTTATATGAACTAAAATTCAATGCTAATGTATCCAAAATACAATTTAAACTAACTAACGTAATAGATTATAGTATTTAATTTTAATAGTTAAATCACTAAATACAATGTTAACTATACAAATATACACAATCTAATTTACACATATACAAAAAGAAAATAACCAGAAACATACATAACTAGAAAAATAATGCTTTCTATTCTATTTAAACAATGTTGTGTATTGCAAAATGTAAATTAAATATCTAATTTAAATTATAAATGCAATTGGGGATACTAGAGGGGGAAGGGTCATCTTTGACCCTCATGAACAAGAGTTGTCCAGTGTGCTTCAGATCTTGGGAAAGCTATAAACAACCATGCAGAATTCCTTGCATTACGGAAAGGCTTGGATCTAGCCTCCAAGCATGGAATCAAACAAATGATGGTATTTGGAGACTCCTTATTAGTTATAAATCAACTCCCGAAAGAAAATAAAAATATGAATTCTACATCTTCCCCTATGATGCTAAGGATCCATGCAACAATGTCCAAGTTTGATAGTGTAAAACTCTTTCACATATATAGAAGTTTGAAATCAAGTTTTGAGAAACTTGCAAAAATAGGGTCTAATATGTCTCAAGGGATCATAGATATCAATGCAAAAATACTCTCATATCCAGTTCCTTAAATGAATCTCAATCATTGCTATTATAGGAATGAAAGTGATTGTTTATTGTTCGTCTCCCAAATCATGTCTCTTCCCAATTTGAAGTAAGGTTCTTGATGGTGTGGGCAGGCCTAGTTATCAACGAGACACTTGTTATGGCAGTGTCATTCGAGGAACAAATAACGTCTTATGTTCACTCTCTCTTGTTAGTTCGTCTTAAATTCCTCTGGAGCCAAGCTAATGATGTATACGTCAAGTGTGGTGAATTTTTCACCTCTCATAAGGGGTAATTCAATGTTAATGTCCAATATGAGTTATGGATCTTATCACCTCTATCCTAAATCAATTCTCATCGTAATGGGCGATCTTTGGTCTCATATAGTGTTCAGGTGCTCAAGTTTATGCTCAAAAATCAAAGTGTCAGAATTTTGTCAAACTCAACTTCAAATTAAAGAGCTCGCCATTCTGAACCCAGCGGTGTGAATGGCACTCAAATCCGAGCTCTTATGCAGAAGTTAGAGCAAGTAAAAGTTCAAGTTTGACTTGTCTACATGACAGGATTGGATGATGTGGCAAAGGCCCTAGCAAATGAGGAGGCACCAAGTGGCAGGCCTCCATTGGCCCTCGCATCTCACATATTGCAGGTCGCAGGTGGATCGGGTTAAGAATTGGCCCCCAGGCAGTGCCGATTGTGATTTTCAATATCGTGTATCGCAATCACTGCAAAGGAGGAGTTATAGAATCAGCCCCCAGCCAATCAGGGTTGCGATGCAATATATCGCAATTTCATATCGCACCCAGTACCCATTGATATATATATGATACAAGGATTAACACCGATTGCAATGAGCGATAAAGTTCTGATTTCGATAGACTGCCCGAACGCGATACGTTTATGTGTTGCAGTTTATATGTCGTCGGGTTTGTTGATACTGCCAATTATGTTCCCGCATCGATTGTTGATTGCAATGAGCAATAGACTTCCTGGATACGAGATGTTATGAATTCTAGTTTATATCCCTGTCGATTCTGTGATATCGCTATTGCAACATTCCATCGTGTTAACAAGACCTTTAGCCCACCAAACCTCGTTGATTGCGATTTGCGATATGACTGATAGGTTATGGCCTGTGGAACGACCAAATTCTCGCTTAGTTAGTGGATTTTGGAGTGAATTTGTGGGATTATGTTGGTTTTTGAGCATTTTATAGAACAAATAGTGGGAGAGTTAGGAGAAGTCATAACTTCTTCAGTTCTTATCCAAATTGGATGCAAAAGGAGGCTAGATAGCCATTTTTTAGGATTTTGAACTCATTGAAACAGGTTTCAGAGGCATTTGAGAATTGTAAACACAATTTTGTTGTAATTTTGAGCATAATAGAGAGGCCCAAGCATTGGAAGCTGGACCAAGGAGACGTAGCCCAAGAGGGGTGAACTCCTCACCAAATCTATATGTTGTGTGTTGTATTTTGATGTTCTTTGTTGTTATTTTGTTGTTGTTCAGCATATGTTTTATGTTAAATTGTTTATAACATTTACATAAGGAACTCTCGTGGGAATAAATTAATTAAGCAAACATGGTGAATACTTAAACACTTTATAAGAAAATGATAAGCATCTTGGGTTTTATTATGAATGGGGAATTAGCACAACATTACTAATCTTCTCCATTTTATATCATGCGAGATCGACTCTCAATTGCAATTCTACCTATAAATGCCTCAATGGAAGCTTTAGGAAACACCAATTTCTAACTCAAGTTCATATTGTTGGAGGAAAATTTCATGTGATATAAGTGGTGGTATACTAGTCTTATCTATTCCTAGTTCCCTCAGGGTTGACTGGTATTTCATATCTCTCTTCGAAATGATTTCTATATCAAGCCAAGATATTTCTAAGGAGCTTTGTGATACCATAAAATCCTTCAAGTTGATAGATAGTTTATTCGACTCAACACAGGCTTTAGTTTCTACAATCATCAAGCTTGAGGGATTAATTGAGCATCAACGAACTTCCTTCGAATCCTTCATGGAGGAGAATCTTCTTGAACATCATGTTGATATGGAGCCAACATTGGATAGGCTTTGTTCTGAGTTGCGACACTTATCTAAGCGGGTGGCGACGCTGGAAATGGCAAATGAATGTGTGAGGAAGGATGTCGAGATGGGAAGTTCCGTTGATATCCATGACAGGCACAGATATATTTGTCATGTCTATGGCCTAAAGGATTATGATCACGGTCCAGGGTGACCACCTGTTGGCCTTGAATGTATTTCTGCTCTAATTCTCAATTAGTTTTATTTCGGTATATAATATGATATCATGTTAGCCTGTAAATTGTGTCTTGTGTTAGGTACTTTTTGTAGAATCTATGGAGATTATATATTTTTTCTTAAGAGAACTGTAAGCAATGGTGATAGCAAACATTATGTTTACTCATTTAAAGACCTTCCTTTTGTGGATGATGTTAGATGTAAGGGTACTGGCCCAAAATCCATATTTTCATTAATACAAAATATCCTACTCATTCCATTCAAAAAAAAGAGAAAAATTATAAATGCAATTTAATTTAAATACTAATTAACTCTTAATGTGATATTTCATAAAAGATAGAAAATCATAATCGTATAATTCCCTTATCTTTTAAACAAATGCATAATAGTCTAAAATTGTTTTTCCTATTTCACATGAGAATCAATGCAAATGCATATATATGTGGTTATCTAATATTGTGCCAGCAAATCAAATCGGATGACTGTAATAATTCTTTTGAAAAATGAATCTTTAAATTTCTTTCAAGCTTGAAATCATTGAACAATTAAGAAATACAAGATTATGTAAAACACATAAATTATTACAGTCATAGTATTAATCCCATTTATATATAAACTACATACTCAAGTAACCCAAATTCCCAAAAATCGTTCTAAGAATTCAGATCTTAGTGATGCAGAAATCAAATTTATCTTTTAAAACAATGGTCTTCTCAAGATATAAAAACAAAAAATGAAAAAACAAAAACAAAAAACGAAAAAACAAACAAAAACAAAAACAAACAACAAAAAATAAAATAAAAAAATTGAAAATAATTTATAGTAAATTTAAAAACAACAAAAAACAAACAAACAAACAAACAAACAAAAACAAACAAAAAACAAAAACAACAAACAACAAAAACAAAAAACAAACAAAACAAAACAAACAAACAACGAACAACAACAACAACAAAAACAAACATAAAAAACAACAATAAAAAAAAAGAAAAATAAAACTACTTTTATTTAAAAAAAAATTAATTAAAATAATTTTAAAAAAATGTTGTGTTGGGGGGGTGAAGGGGTGCGATGCCACGCACATCAATTGGCCATGCCACTTATTGGTATAGGAAATAATGGGAGGGGGAGTGAGTTAGTATTTCATATATCTCCACAATATAAAGATCAAAGAGCATTAACCAATAATATCACATCAAAGGGACACGTAATCTCTCTCTCTCTTTCTCTCACTCTCTCTCTCTCTGTGTATAGCCAATGTATCTATATTAAAACGGAAGCTACAACTTCAGAATTTACCAGCTACGACCCTATGTTTACCAGCTCCCATTGGAACGAGGTGGAAAATTCATGAAGGAAGCTAAAACTTCCTTTCCTAACACCATTTTTCCACCCTTAATAAAAAGATAAAATAAAATTATTGGCCTTACGTACTAGGGACAGTGACCCAATTACAGTAAACTTTAAATAATGTTACAACACTAGGTTTGCTCCTTGAATGTCCAAAATATATATTGTTGCTAAAACTTTAGGTATGCTCCTTGAATGTCAAAATATATATTCTTGTTAATTGACTTCTAATTTCCAATACAGTCCAAGAGAAAAAAATCTAAGTCATACCTTCTTGACACAGTCCATAATCAACCACAAAGTTTTCCTCACAACATCTTCAAGGTCTACTCAAAACCTTATCAAATCTTGCTCCATAACTTCATCAAGGGTTGCTTCAAAACTTCTGTTTCAATACTTATATACAGATAGGAATGTTTTCTACTCTAGAGCTAGTACAACACAGGCACCAAGGTTTTCTCCAAACTTCTACACAATTGGCATCAAGGTCCTTGAAACTTCATTAGACTTCGCTTTAGACTTAGCCTCAGTAACACTCAATTTGTGCCTCAGAAACAATCCTCTAGTCTTGCCACATATTGGTATGAATATGACCTCAAAACAAGCCTTCAATTATCCCCCACAAAGTAGTCTCAAAGGGGGTTGAAGTGATCTCAGATAACCTGCCTTAGGGCTTAATAGGAGCCTCGGACTACTGCCTAAGAGGGTTGAAATCATGCCTGAGAATATTGCCTCAGAAAGCTACCAAATGTCTACCTTAGAATATTTCCTCAAAGGGCCGACAACTCTCTCAGAAGGAGGCCTCAGAGCAGGCCGAAGTTACCACAGGAGAACTGAATTTAACCTCGGTTAGAGCCTCAATATATCCTATTGATAAGTGATTTTATCCTTCACAATTTCGTCCTTAAAGAAGTATGTCCCACACAAGGAAAATATGCATCAAAATGCCTTCACCACAACTTTTAAAAACAATTTTGTCCAAAACATCATACACAAAATTATTCCTTAAAATTTCGGCTTCTTTATAGATTTTCAACAAAGCTCAAGCCTCAAACTATTCCTTGATCTCTTAGATTCAAATCCATGAATTTCGTACTTGGAAAGTCCACGACTATTTATATATTATATAAATATATATATATATATATATAATATATATATATATATATAATATATAATTATATATATATATATATATACATATACATATACATATACATATATATATTAGGGATGACCTAATCCTAGAATAAAAAATTTCCCACGAAAAGACATGACTTTTAGCTAGAGCTGACTTGAAAGATTTTCCATCAGGCCAACCTGTAAAAGGGGACTTTATCCTTCTCTAAAAAAAAAAATTGTCTTTCAAAAACCATTGTTTTAAGGTTGCTTTTGGATAGAGGACTTTTGCCAATTTGAATTGCAATTTTGACCTCCTTCAATAAATTATTAAGTCCATGAATTTGTGGGGCAAGAGCTGGTGAGAAACCCATCCATTTGGGGAAATCTTCAAACTCAAATATCTCTTCAACCAAGAGGACCCACAAAGTGTGCCACCTATCAAACAAAATTTTGTGACTAGGTTTATCAATCTAGGGAGGTCTTGCATCCAAATTCATTGATCCTTAAACGCATTTCATTAAATAGTCATTGGCCCACACACCATTTAACATCAATGACAATTTCTCCCAATAATATCCCCCTTTGTCATTGATGTAAACACTCATGATCCCCATGTCATCATGCTCCACTTGTCATTATTATCCCTATATATTTGTGCTTCTCTTCATTTCTCTTTCTCTCTCCCCCTTTGACATCAATGGAAAAGGGTATCTTTCTTTTGTGGGGCTTCTCAGCCTAATGATATTTCTTCTTTGACATGTTTTCTTCTCCAAACCTTAGTGGGTTTTATTTCTTTCCTAATCTACTTAGGTGTCCACTTTATGTCACATCTGCTGTCTCATGCAATATCCCCAAATTTATGGCATTTAAAGAATTATGTGTATTACCTGAATGATGGAGAAAATGTTGTGTACCTTTTACTAGAGAATCCATTAGGGTTTCTGACTTGTGTACTTCTAAACATGCTTCTAGGGTTTTGTTGGTATCCTTTATATTTAAACCTACTATGATGTTTTTCAATCCCTAAGATTATGCCTAAAATTTGTACATGAAAAGAAACGACCAAGAAATATACTTTGGTACCTTGGTGAGTTGGCTTTCCATGATAGTATTTTGGAATTGTTCTACCTTAGAAGAGGTATGGTCTTTTGTTTCTCTTCTTTATAAGGTATCTTCTTGAGAACATTATCATAACTCCTTAGATGAATAGATTCATGCTTCTTATGGTTGTCGCTTGGCCTTTTGAGGAAAAATATTTTGCTTCTAAGTATATCTTCAAATTTCTCCTTTGGGACTTGGTGCTTGCATTTTCTTTGCTTGAAGGTTCAACTGTGTAGAATTTTAATGTGCAGATTCAAAATTGCTCATGAAATTTACTAGATTACAAGACTTGAAGCTACTCTACTCATCTGCGAAAATAAAATCATGATCAAGAACACAAATCATTAACATGCATCAAGATTCAACTCACATACACAAAGATTTATCTAGGGGAAATAAACTGCTCAAAACTCATTTCCATTTGTATTACATTAATCAAAGAATAGAGAAGAAATATAATGCTTGCTCAAGCCTGAGAACACCCTGCACTAGTATAGTCTATATCCCTGCCTCAAAAGCTTACTCTGGACAATACTTAACCAATTTTCCTACCTTCCAAGCTCCTATTTCCTTGCACTATTTGATGAGGAATAAGCCCCTATTAATTAGGGAAATTTCTCATTGGCAATTTTGCAATTCCTTTAGGCCCTTCTTTGACTACATGCACCACCTATACAACTTAAACTAGTTTACAACTGATAGTACACTGCCCTTGAACTCCAATCTCAATAGGGTAACTCCAACTCTTTGCATGCAAAAAATATTTTTGGTTGATTGATTAATTAGTTGGATGATCACCCAGTGTGAAAAAGTTACAGACCCTTAACTTAACCTCCACTAGTTCTACTCACAATGAGAACTAGTTAAACTGGCAATAACTCAAATTAACATAAATAGATTGCTACAAATTAAAAATCAATCAAGTAGAACTGAACTTAAGTGTCTCCAACTCGAATTTACTGAGTTAACTGAGTGACAAGATCCATGTCACCTAAGTTAAATACCCCCAAGTACTCTGTTAAAATTGAAATTCTAATTTCTCCTAATTTAATCATGGCAAAATTAAATTAGGAATTTCTTGTTGCATTTTTAACACTCCCTCTTGGCAAGAAAGGGATTAACATCTACCCCAATTCATCACCCTTGGAATGTCTAGCATGCAACACTTCTCTCTGTTGCTACTGCTACTACAACATCTGCAACTGAGAAACATCCAAAAAACAAATTGAATCAACTGTGTCTGCAACTATCTACTAGGAAAAATATGTTGTTGTTGATTCTACTACTAAGCCTCATGCTCTGTTGTAGATACTGCTTTGCACTACTTAGTATCTAACTGACATTGATCCTCCTACTATTTAATATTATGGGCCCCTGTAACAAGGTAATGATCCGTGAGACAAACACACCTCAATGGACCCTGCCCAAATTTCTACAACTCTTGAACTAAGGATCTACATCGCTCCACCTCACTCCTAGAGGTATAGTTGCATGTGCTCCCTCTGCCCACTTGGCTCGAACTCTCCCCCTATTGGAGGTCTTTGCTTGAGTGGATGTCTCCACTCTTCCTCCTGTCTGCTTCTCCATTTGTGGCTGCTCCACAACTTCCTGAGGCTTCTTTTGAGGCTACATGTTTAGAGGTCTAACATGCTCCCTCTCAACCACCAAATCTTTAATCTATGCCTTGCTCTTCAAGGATTTGCATGCATATTCTACCTCACGTGCATATAGGTTCTTGACTTGAACCCTGATCTACTTCACCTATCCCGTGGTGATGTGTCTCAGGAAAGCCTTCATTTTTCTGAACATCACATTGTAGCCACAGTCCTCCAACACATCTACAGAAACTAGATTATTCGTCAAACCCAGTACAAACATCACATCCTTGAGCCTGAGAGTGGAGCCAAAATCCCTATGGAAAGTAATGGTACCAACACCAGTTGTGTTATACCTTCCATCATCTCCCATCTCAATTTGCATCTGTAGATCCTTCTACTCCAAGTCACTAAAAAAATATTTGTTCCCCGTCATGTGGAAGGAGGCACCACTATCTAGGTACCACATGCTCCCCATCACTATGAGTTCCATGCATGTGATGAGAGTGAATTCAAGCTTGAACTATGAAGCCAGTGATTCACTTATTGTTGCTATTGTAGTCTTCTTCTTGCTTGCCTTTTTTTGTGGACATTTCGTGGCATAGTGCCCGAATTCGTGATAGTGAAAGCACTTGCTTTTGGACAATTCTTTTTTCTTACCCTCTTGGCTAGAAAGAGGCTCACCTTGGAAATTCTTCCCCTTGGACTTCTTTCCCTTGCTAGCTAATGTAAATTCCTCTTCCTCTTCTTTGGAAGAGATCCCATCTATGTTGCTCCACCTTATTTCCTCTTGTACCGAATCAGACCAAAGATGTTCACAATTAGGTAGCTTCTCCCTCCCATTTACCGAATCCTTGTAGTTGTGCTAGCTCTTGGGAAGGCCTAGAAGTTCTAGGCTTACTAGATCATCCTCTACTACAGTAACACCAACTTGACCAAGTTCATCATGACATTGTGTGAACCTGCTAAGGTATTATGGAATTATGTCACCCTTCTGCATCTTGATATTTTGAAGCTTGTCCTTCAGTTCCAGCTTCATGTGGTCACTATTGTTCTAGAAAAATATGTCAAGGCATGCCACATTTCATATGGAATCTCCTTCCCGTGGAGATTCGAGATAATATGGTCCGAAACCCCTCCAATATGATCCTCCTCACCTTTTCTACACATTTCTTCCACTGGGCTGGATCTTGAGCATCAAATGTTGGAAGCTTCAAGATATCATTATATATGAATTCCTTCAACCCATTATATTTCAGCACTGGCTCCATCGTGTCCTTCCAAGAAACATAATTCGAGCTACCCTCAAGGGCATACTCGAGTCTTAGTCCATAGAAAGCCATCTTTCTAGCCTTTCTCAAAGATCTTTAGTTGAGGAACATTGTCCTACTTTGTCTTTTACAGCAACTGATAAGCCTCTCAGAATGGTATCCATTTGTTGGTAGGCTAAATTTCTTCATTATTTAACCCTTTTTCCCTTCAAAACCATAACCTTAAACCTCTATTTTAACCTTGCAAACTTCCCTATTCCTACACTAGTCCAAGAATCATGTCTTTTCCTACACTAGCTTTATGTTTCATGTTTAAGGGTTTCGAATGTGCTTAATTAATCATTTTCATGGATTTTATACCTTTAAATATTTGCAACTAATAATTCTCTTCCTAGAAGTATTTGATAGGCAATGAATTGATCATCTCGTTAGTATGGTCGAGTGGAGGTAGGGTTCCTGCATCGTTGGCAAATCTTCAACTGCCATGACAACTCACCACTCCATGCAGACACCATGTTCTAGAACAATCAACTCGAGTTGGGCTCGGAAGCGGAGAGGAAAGTCAGGGATATGGTGGAGATTGGGTCGCCCGCTGAATACCTAGAATCATGGTAAATTTTAAGGGTAAATTTTAGCCCAAGGGCAAAATTTAAGGGGTTTTTCATTTTAGAGGGGCAAAATCTTTATAAAACTTCCATTTCATATATTTAGCCCAACTTTTATTTAAAAAATAATTATTTTTTCATTTTAGCCCCAAAAAAGGGGCGAATAAATTATGAAAAGACTCATTTGACCTGATTCGCCTGGTTTGGGAGGTGGCTTGGGAGGTTGTATTTGGTCCCAATCACCCTGACTTCTTCTGTGAATGGCTCCCTATTTTCAAATATGATTTTCATCGATGGCAAGGGTGTAAATAAATAAAAATATAAATAAAGTGGAGGTATGGTAAATAAATAAAAATATAAATAAACAAGAGGTATGGTAAATAAATAAAACCTCTTTTTATATTTAGTCCATAACCCTCTTTCTATTTAAGAAGACTCAAAAAAAAGGTTTTATTTAAGTGAATCCTATGGGCCAAATACCATATTTATAAAAGAGGTATGGTAAATTAATAAAAATATAAATAAACTAGAGGTAAGGTAAATAAATAAAACATTTTTTTATATTTACTCCATAAGTCACCTTATATTTACGAACACTCAAAAAAATGTGTTATATTTAGGTGAAGCCTATGGGCCAAATACCATGGGTCAAATTATTATTAATAACCATGCAAAAAAACACTATTAACCCTAATATTAGTATTAATAAAAATAAAGATGGCACATGGTATTGACCCATGGTATTTACGTGGAATGTAGCCTATTTAAAGGGGGATTAAACCAGCATAGATCCATCACCGAGAGGGACCAAATATCCTGATATGCAAACTAGCATAGAGTGAAAAAATATTTGATCCCTCGTAGATCAAGAGTAAAAATGGATCTTGTAATTTAATGTCACTTAAACCTTTTAACTCGGTAAAAAAAAAATATATATTATATATATTTATATATCAACTTATTAATTTTATTAATTTTTATAAATTACTAATAGTAGTTTTTAAGCTCCGCGTTTATGATAACCCATGGTATTGACCCATGGTAATACCATGGTATTCATGTGAACGTAGACTATTTAAAGGAGAAAAATAAAAAATAAAAATAAAACAATTATTAATTTTATTAATTTTTATAAATTACTAATAGTAGTTTTTAAGCTCCGCGTTTATGATAACCCATGGTATTGACCCATGGTAATACCATGGTATTCATGTGAGCGTAGACTATTTAAAGGAGAAATTCTATTAGCTTAGATCCGACTTAATTCTGGGTCTACCAAGTGCTGAGAGGGATAAATAGATTTCATCACTCTAAGAGTGGTAGATGTGGAGTTAAGATGGATATAGGTTGGTTTTATGATAATGAATATATTAAATAGACAGGGGAAATTATATTATAAAAAAAAACATCTTAAGGTGAATGGTTAAAACTACATTTAGTCACTTCACAAAATTTAGTACAAAATACCAATATCTCCATTAATATTGGTTTTTCTGAGTTAACAAAAAAAAATTCAAAACAATGAAAATTTATCACTCTTTCTGCATCACCCTCGCAGAAGAGAGATAGTCGTTGCCCAGATTTCCCACCATTTTTCAAATGTTCTCAATATGATATCTTCATGAAAAATTAAGGTACTGATGTTGCATTAGTTGTTTGAAAAATATGCTAGTGTGTACAACCTTTCATCTTCTCTATTATTCTTAATTTGTTTTAATGATAGGGGTTGGGCCATTGCACCATATTGTCCTAAAAGGCGCATATTGTGCATCAAAAAGGAAATTAATCCACATGTTACAATGTCATTAAAAAATCCAAGATGTATGAAGGTAGTGAATTATGCTAATAAGCAATTTAGATTGGGATAGACGTAATAAATTTTATTATTTAATTGAAGATTTCCAATTAAAATAATAATAAATCTACATTTATATATTTATATATTGATTGGAAGGCTTCTGACAACGCTCACTTCTTGCCATTGGATCCCCTTCAGGCCTTTGGGATACCTACTACTTTCTTATATTATATAGTTGGGGCTTGCTACTTGTTGGCATGTTGGGGTAAACAAACTTGACGTGTTTTTTTTAATCTCATAGTTGGAGTCTATGGAATACGAAAGAAGTTTGATTTTCATTTTCTCATCGTGATAGGTAAATGTTTGTAGATGAAGATTCCATCTTAGCGACTCTATCATAAGGAAATTAT
This sequence comes from Pinus taeda, assembly GCA_000404065.3. Taxonomy (NCBI): domain Eukaryota; kingdom Viridiplantae; phylum Streptophyta; class Pinopsida; order Pinales; family Pinaceae; genus Pinus; species Pinus taeda. The sequence continues at coordinate 121,821 of APFE030511061.1, forward strand.
GTATATTTTGTTGTTGCTCAGTACAAAATCAAGCAATTTTTTTTTTTTTTAACTCAACATTGGTTGCATTTAGGAGCAAAGAGTTGTCTCCATGTTTTTTTCATGCAAGAAAGTTGTATGGTCCAACGATCCTGCCATATGACTGTTGACAACTAGCTTGCGGTACAAGGCTATCTTTGATGATGAAACAGTAGTATTAGCTTGGTGGTGGGGAAGATTTGGAATGTTAAATCTTCAATGAAATCCATGATTTTTAAGTGGTTGGCCCTAACGAATAATGTTTTGACGTGAGAGGTTCTACAAAATAGGGCAAGGTAGGGTCCTGGAATTTGTACTCTATGCAAATGTGAAGGGGAAACAATAGACCACATGCTGGTGTTCATTTGTATTTTTGCTTGGGAGGTATGGGGTGTTATTCTCCCCTTATTTGAGGATAGGGTACTTGGCAAGAGGCTTCCTTATTTGACTATTTGATGATAGAGAACTCAAATAACATAGATCATTGCCCCTGATTGCCTCTAGAGCTATTTGGACAGGAAAGAAGGAATAAAAATTTTGTAGACAAGGAGATCCCTCCTTTTCAGGTACATCATCAAATAAAATACCTATATGAAGGCATAAAAATGACTCCAAAGGTTAAATTTCCAAGGTGGGTTGCAATCTGGAGGTTGATAAAACTTATCCATGGCCTTTCTTTGTTGGTGCTTACCAAGGTGATATTCTTATTATATATATTATATGTGAATATGTGTGATATTGTTGTTCTATATATTATCTACGATTAGAACCCAAGTCAGCTGCTCCTACATGTGTGATATTCTTGTTATGTATATTATCTACGATTCAAACCCAAGTCAGCAACGTGTGGGAGGAAAATTCAAATTGGTGCTGCTTTTGGTGTCTTTCATGTCTACCTCTGCCAGAGAATTATCCACAATACATCAAGTTCTAGATTCACATGTCTCTCGATATTTGATTATTTTTCACATTTTGAAGTGGGCACAGAGGATATCTCTTGTTTCAGGTGCAAACATATTCATTGCAGGTCATAATGGGAAGTGGAGCAGTAGGGATGGGCTTGTTGGGTCAATATAATTTGAACCCAACTACAAATTGGATGCCCAAAACTTCACAACTAGTTTGGGGGTTCCGTGGCAACTACAAAAGCAAAAAATTAAGAGGTTTGAAACTTTGAGGTTGTGCCCATCATATAAACCTTTTTGTATCACAACAAGCTTGACAATGGGAAATCCTTTGGCATTCATGTTGGCACAACCTTGCAACTTCCCAAGTGTGCATGTTGTTCACAATTCACGCTATGATTTATTTATTTATGTATTTGTTTTTTGTTGAAATTGTTACATGTATAGATAGCCTATGTGACATCCTAGATAATCTTTCCATTTGAAGACCTGTAACCCTGAAAATGTGCCAAATTGTTTCCTAAAAACAACGTGGATAACTATATTTTGTTGTGCAATTACAATTAGTTTATCAATGTCTAGGCTATATTTGTTTTAGGGAAATAAAAATATGAAGAACCATGTCAAGAATTGTGAGAAAGGAATATCCGTGGTTGCACATCCTAATGCATAGATGACTACATAATTGTTTATGATTTGGATATACCATTTTGTCACTTTTTACCTGAAGGCATCTATCTTACAAACATATACTTGTTAATTTTTTATGGCCATCACAACAACATGGTTTTACAAACCACAGAGGCAAACACGATAGGCAGACATAGTCTTGCACTGCTTAGACATTACTCATAAGTTGCAATCCCTAGAAGTGTGTTTGGGCCTTTTAAGAATTATTTAAGGTTTGAGAAAATAAATTGGATGGCAAAGAACCCATGGAGAGAGGTAAAAAGGTTGGAAACAATTGAAATTGCTAGAATATCTATTGAAAGGACCTTGACACCCTCTAATATTAATGTGGAATGTAGGTGCAATGTAATTTGGCTAGTCAATTATGATGCTCTTACCAATGATGAGGCTTGTAGCCAAGTCTTTGAAATACCTAGTGATAAAGATGCAAAAGTTGTTATAAACATGTTGAGTCTACCTCAAGGATGTTATCATCTATTAGGTGATGATGATGAACATGGCAATGCTACTTAAGAATATGATGGAGCAATTCAAGACGAAAAAAGTAGTTGTTGATGACAAAAACCACATACAAATTTTACAAATGTTAATCAAAATGAAATTGTTGAAATGAATATGATTGAAGGTGGTCGAGTGATGGGAAGCATTAATGAGAAATTTGCATTGCCACACCAAGTGACCCTACATGAGTGGTTAGTGGAAGCCATGATGAATATGAATTGAAATGATCTTTACAAAGACTAATGAAGAGATATTTAACATGCCTTCATTCGTGCTGGGCCATAAGGTGTTCAGGTGGTGGGGACAAGAGTTACATAAATATTTTATTGTTGGTCTATTAAACTCCATAATTCAAGGTAGGAACCATTTTTTGGTTGGGTAAGATACAACTATTCAGGTAAGATAAAGGAAGGTTGGTAAGTAAGGAGGCCCTGTTTCAATTTCCTACTTGCATAAAGCCTGCTTGAAGGGGAGGGACTTTAACACAATGACTCAAAACAGAAGATTATATCATAAGACCACAGGTAAGGTTCATGGGTATGGGATTCCCTTGATTCAACACTTCATGACATGGTAGAATGACTTTCATAACTTATATATTTCCTGAAGAACAGAGTGTAATGACCAAATATCATATGGAAAGATGAACTACCTGAAGGTCGATGGCTTAAAAACTACCCGAAGAGTGAATGAAAGTGTTTATAAATTGCCCCTGCAAATATAACAACTTCTCCTTACAATGAGGCTACAAATTTCTAGAAGCAAGAAAGTCCTTTGTCATGGTTAGGCTAGCATTTGAGAAATTGGTTTGGTATGGAATTAACAAGGTAGTGATGGAAACACTCAAGGAAACAAAAGTTGGGAGAAAAGTAAAACAAAATTTCTACAAACATTAATCTCTTATAGCTTGACAAAAGTGGTTGAGAAAAGATTAATCTCTCCTACCTTGACAGAACTGTGGTGAAGATCAACACCTACAAGAACTTCGTTGTGGATTATTATCAAAACTAATAGAAGGATATGAAAGAGTGTACAGTAAGAACCTTGACAAACACAACCACTAAAACTTGCAACATTGTTTGTAGGAAGAGAAATTATGTTTCTTTTTTCCAAACATGTATTTTAGTATATTACAGTTTAATGAATATGTTTTCCTATTATCATATATGGTTTCATACTCTAACAAAACATTCGCTAAGACTTCACAATGTTTTATTATTCAGTGAAATATTTGCCAATATCTTACAAGATTTTATAATTCAGTGAAAGATTCGCCATGACTTTACAAGATAATATAATATGGTGAGAGATTCACCAAAAAAATTATATATACATATTATATTATTATAAAATTGCCTCCCATCTTTCCTATGTATCACGGGGATTCGCCCATTTATTATACATATAAATTTAGGGTGGTTCTTAAAATTTTCCTTACCTAGAATAACGTTTTGTTATAGCCGAAAGGCTTACTACAAACTGTTATGGTTATTTTGTTATAGCCTAAAGGCTCAGATTTGAACGCTTGATGTAATTTGGTTACGGCTGCAAGCCTGAATGAATGTATAAAATATAGGACTCAGATATAAAATCGTAGTGAGCAATAGCTATAGCAAGGATATTGTGATTTCATTCTTCTGTAATTCTGCTGGTATCGCCTTCATTCTGGGTTGGATTCGAACTCATGATGTATATTTGTTGATTATTAATAGAAAGGAATTGCGTCATGATTTCTCAATATTGCATTGTAATTATGTGTTGATGCGTTGATTAAAGAGATGAATATTTATGTTTCCTAAATAGGGAAATGAGTTGGTTGGCTAGGGCTCAGCCAAACCAACTCGTTTTCCCTCGTGTTCTTCTTTTTTGATTAAGGTGTGTTAATTTCTTTTAATGTGAAGTGTGAAGTAAATAGATGTTTCTTTTATTCTTCTACAAAGTCTAAATTTGATTTCATTATAGTATGACGGATCCGTGGTGTGCATGCTCACTTGAGTTTAATCATATGATTTCCTTCTTTGAAGTTTAATCTCTTTTTCTGCCTGGATCGTGCAAGCACGCATTCTTGCACTAGTGCATTTACAGTCTCGCAGATTGATTCCTCTAGTTCATTACAGTAATAGTCTTTTATTTTTATATGATTGATGAGTCTTAATGCGATTCTAAAGAGCGTTAATTTCATTCTGAAGTGTTCTTGATATTTTGAATTAAACATACTTTTGGTAATCAGAAACTGAACATTGTTGTGACAGACTGGTTTGTGCCTACACTTCATGCTGTTTAGGAAACATCATACTTTATGTGTAATTATTCTTGAAGGGAATCTTTCTGAGTTAAAAGCTTTATGTATATAGATCAGTTCGTGTGAATAACTATTACAGGATTGAAGCCTGTTGTCACAATTAAATGATCTTTTAGATTGCATGTAGAAGTTCCTTTGATTAAAGAAGAGTGTGCTTTGACTTTGGAAATTAATTCTTGTTCTGTATATTAAGATTGGTTAAAGAATATTTCAGTTTGAGGAATTTATTTTGAAGTTTTGTTCACCTTTGTAAGTTATTTTTCCTAGTTAACACATTCTTTATTTTCTCAAAAGAAGGATTGGAAAACTTGGTGCAAGAACCTCTATCCCGGTATAGGAATTGATCTCCTGATACAGGAATAGAGTGCTCTAGCCTTGAGGCTTAGAGCTCATGCATGAAGACATAAATCTTTAGTACATGTGTACAATATGCTTCCAACGCCTAAGATTTGTTCTGGTACTAGTGCAAGCACATTGCAAAAGTACAGGAATAATCGCTTAGAGCAGGGAGAAAGATCTATAAGGAGTCAGATATATTCAGGGTCCAATTATTAACCTGGCACACAACTGTATTGAAGATAAACATAGATTTACATTTTCATTAGTCAAAGATTGTTTGCAAGAAGTTTGAGAGTTCATTTCATTTATTTTCCTGCAAAAGTACTTTCTTTCATATTCCAGTACTAGAATATCTTTGGTGTAATTTTTTAGGTGATCTTTTCTTTTCGATTCTGTAAGATTACAATTAAGGAAGTAGGAATAGAGTTTGGAAAAGTTCATATCATTTCTGGCATTTCTTGTGCTTCATCCCTAAGTTTACAAAACCCCTGGGTTGACAATTAAGTTTTGAAGGAGTTTGTCTGACTGCGATTCCCGCATCCCAAAATTTTGGCGTCGTTGTCGGGGAGGCAATTTGAAATTGGTAAGAACTTTCCATTTTCTGCAATAGGGGTAAGTCTGATATTATTTTTATTTTTTTTACAGTATGCTTCTGTTGTTTTGAGGATTTTACGAGTGCTAATTTTTTTCATTGCAACAAGTAACGGATTCTTTTTCTTTATAAGCATTTGAAAAAAAAAAATTGGACTTGATTTTTTTAAATGAATTCCTAAGAAAGGTAGGGGTCCGAAGCCCAATAAGGGCTGACAAAATACTGAAAGATCTAAAAATTCTTCTCATATTGGACCTTCTTTTGCAGGTAGAAAGTCCAAGCAAACTCAGAATCATCATGCCGGAACAATCCACTTGGATTCTGGACACAGTGTTTCAGGTGTGACACAACCCAAAAAAGGGAAGGAGGCTAAAGACGACCGGAAAGATCAATTCAACATTATTCAACCTTCACCTTCTAGAAGTGGTCCAATTGGAGGCACAATAATGGTTGATCATGAAGACCATGCAGACGAGACTAGAGAGAACCAAGTAATTGAAGAGAAGTCCACTTCTGGATTTCCAATAGTGAAGCCAGAAGATAATGTACAAATGAAGAATATTTCACCTTCATCTCTTCCACACTTTCATGGTAAGGTGCACGAAGACCCAGATTCATTTCTTTTCTAATTTGATATATTGTGTCAGAGTTATGATTATTCTTCTGATGCCCAGAAATTAAAGTTGTTTCCTGCAACTCTCAAGGATTCAACCTTGCGTTGTTTCATGGAACTAGGAGGAAACATTGTAAGTTCTTGGGACCAAATGAAGGGAGTATTTTTGAATAAATATCGAGAATATTGTAAAACTAGAGAAATGCACGATGAGATCTTCACTATTGTACAAGGTGATGATGAGACTTTGGAGGGTTACTTAGAGATATTTTTGTATATACTCCAAAGGTCCAAACACAAATTTGATTTAAGTATTATTCAAACCTTGTTCCTACAAGGACTTACTGAGGATTCTAGACATAATATGAATTTGTTAGGACAAGGAGACATTTCTCAAAAGACTTTTGAACAAATTTGTGACTTGTGTAGGAAGTTCTCTAGAAATCAATCTAGATCCATTAGAGGAGGTCGAAGCATTACTAACAAATTGGGATCCACAGATGCAATGATCATTGGCTTGGAGAATAAAATGGACAACATGAAAACTGAAACAATGAATATTATTAGCAAACGAATAGACTCTTTGAAATTTTAACAAAAAATAGAAAAAGAACAAGATTCATTGTCTATTTTTTGTCCAAAGTGTACAAAAAAACATCTTTTAAGAGAATGTCCCGCTGATATGAAAGGTGCTAATAAATGTGTGATTTGTGTAGAGAACCATGCCACCGAGGAGTGCCCCTCTGTACCTAGATTAAAAGTTGTACTTGAAGGAGAGAATTTTGAACCTGAGCCATTACATGCCATGGGAGCACGAAGAAACTGGCCACAAGTATGTGCAGGTATGGCTCCCGAACCACATTTTTGTGGCTATAATACACCTCCATATTCCTATTATAGTAATAATAAGCACTCTCAACCTTGGCAACACGAGAATCATTTTCATCATGGACAGTCCTCTCAACCTTGGCAACAAGGATGGAGAGGGCCAAACCATTCATATCATTCCTATCCTGCTCAAATGCCATCATATCCTCCTTCCTATGCACCACACCATATGTCACAACCATCTTTCCCCTCTCTACCTCAGCAAAGTCAATCATTGCCACCATTGCATTTGCCACCACCATTCAGACCACCTCAACTACTTACTCAGCCGGTACCGAATCCTAATAATAAGGTGGTAAAATTGATTCATTCGGTTGAACCATCCCCTCTTCCTACCTATCGAACCCTGCCGGTTGGGATAAATGAGCTTCAATTGAGATCGGGAAGGGTGGTTAAACCAAAAAAAAAAAAACATTCCACGGTGATTATTGAGGTGAAAATTGAGGAGGTAACTCCTAATCATTCGAAAAACAATATCACCCTTCAACCCATTCTCACACCTTCATATTCCCCATCTTCTTCAAACCATCCCCTATACAGAACGGTTGGTCATGGAGAAGAGCGACCATGAGTCCACTCTGGCTTCTGAATTAAGGAATCTTTGTATAAAGGTTCCTTTACTTCAAGATATTCGAGAAATTCCCATCTGTACAAAGATAATTCAGGAATTATGTCTTAAAAATATAGGGAGGAAGAGAGTATAACCTCATACCATTGAGTTTGTTGGTAGAGCAGCTGAGTTGATGACAGGATGTGTATCGATGGAGAAATATACAGATCCTGGAAACCCAGTTGTTTCTGTCCAGATAGGTGATATCCTTGTCTCCAATGTATTAATAGACCTGGGGCAGCCATCAATGTGATGACTAGACAAACCATGGAACAATTTGGGTTAAGCCATATTCGTCCTACACCCACCGTGCTTTAACTTGCAGATAGATCTAAAATCAAGCTCAATGGAGTATTGGACGATGTGGTTGTCTCTATAGATTCATGGGAATACCCCGTGGATTTCATTGTGCTTCAGCCAAAGAATCTAGTGGGAGGACACCCTTTGATTTTGGGACGACCATGGCTTCCCACGGCTGATGCTTCACATGGAGACTCTAGGAAAAAGGTCCCTTATACCCACCTTCTAGATATATTCGGGAACTCAAGGATACCTTATGGTTAGATTATGACAGTAGTGATAAGGAGACCCAACCTATTTCTTCGATTCAGCATCATATCAAGTCTGCTCAGGATGGTGAATTGCGAAATTTCTTGAACAATCTAGACATTATGCCTAGTTTCGATACACTTCATCAGATCTTTAGTCTGGATTTTCAAGAAAACTGATTCGGATCTAAGGGGGAGGCCCTCAAGGTCTAAAAGATTGAAATGGATCTTGAGGGGGGGGGCAAGATCTGAAAATAAAAATAAATAAATAAATAAATAATATTCTAATATAATAATAATAAAAAAATAAAATAAAATAAAATATAAAAATATAAAAATATAAAATATAAAAAATTAAATATATATATATATATATATATATATATATATAATTATTTAAAATTGAAATTGCCAAAAGAAAAAGAGTAGAATGCCCAATAAAAAAAACCACAAAGAATTCTCCATTTCATTAAAATGGAGAATAATTGTAAGAGCTACATTATGGTGGAAAAACTGTCCTTTTACAAAATGCGACTTGTTACTTATAGTATTTTTCAGTTACAATACCACGGGTCAATTCCATGGGTGAATGAATACCATGGGTGGATGTCACAATACCATGGGTGGATGCCACTTACAATACCATGGGTAAATTCCATGGGTGGATGAATAACATGGGTGGATGAATACCATGGGTTGATGTCATTTTCCATTCGGATCTTTCCTCCCTCCTTAAGAAGCAATGGTTCCCATTGCGTAAAGTTTCCTCCTGCGAAGCCTTTGTTGAATATGAAGAGTCACTGAAGATAATGGTTTTATGTGGTTAACCCATAACCATGATGAACAAATATCCGAGGATAGAGATACCCAGTAATGCTTGTGACCAACTGTGATTCTGACAGTGTGCGACCTAGCAAATGGACTTCGATGAAGTGTGGGTTTGTGGATGACCCATAACCATGATGAACGAAGATCTGAGGATAGAGATACCCTGTAATGCCTGTGACCAACTGAGATACTAACAGTGTGCAGCCTAGCAAATGGACTTCGATGAAGTGTGGGTTTGTGGATGACCCATAACCATGAAAACCGAAGATCCGAGGATAGAAATACCATGTAATGCTTGTGACCAACTATGATACTAACAGTGTGCGGCCTAGCAAATGGACTTTGATGATAAGGATTTTGTCCAGTTGACCCATAACCGTGATGTTGGTTGTTGATGAAGTAGTAGGTGCCTACACAGCCTAGGGTGGGAGGGCACGTCTCCAAATAACCCAAGCCAAATGTTGCTATGCTGAAACTGATGAATGCGAAGCAAGGGCCTACTAAAGTGGGGTGGGAGGGCACGTCTCCAACGGGAACCCGCTCCGAATGTTGCTCCAGAATTAAAATGGACATAACTCGGTCAATATAACTCAGAATATTTATTATAACCTATTTTTCGAAGCAGAAGGGCCATTTTACATCTTCCCATGTGTTGGAAATCCTTATTTGGACACTCTAGAATCTCCAATTCCTGCTGCAATTTTTTTTCCATCACAAAAGTTCTGAAAAAAAAAATAGTTGATTTTAAATCAACGATATCTCCCACATTCGAACTCTGATTCGACCCTTTTTTTTTAAATTGGGTGATTTTTCAAAAGGAGCTCAGATCTACAATATTCTTTTTCTGAAATTTTGCACAAAAACTTCAAAAAATGATAGGAGATTCACCGTCCACCAGTTGTCAAAAAAAAAAGGGCCTACAACATCGCTGATTTTAAATCAGCGATATCTTCCTCATCCAGACTCTGATTCGGCCGATTTTTTTTTTTTTTTGGTATTTTTTCGCAAGGAATATAGATCTTTTTTTTTTTTGTAAATATTGTACCAAATGTTTCAGATCTGATTTGCAAACTCACCGCCAAAAAAAAAAAAAAACCTTCCTGCTTGGCCCAAGAAAGTGCTCTGTTGAGGTCGCAGCATGTGCCTGAAGTTTGTTGAATATTGCTGTAAAAATTTGAAACTAAAATATACATGAAACCCTCATTCCCATGGAATCATAACCTGCTCTGATACCATTGATCCGGATCTAAAGGGGAGGCCCTCAAGGTCTAAAAGATTGAAATGGATCTTGGGGGGGAGGCCCCCAAGATCTGAAAAAAAAAAAAAAAAAAAAAAAAAAAAAAAAAAAAAAAAAATAAATAAATAAATAAATAAATAATAAATAAATTAAAAAAATAAAATTAATTAATTATAAAAAAAAAAAAAAAAAAAAAAAAATGAAATTGCCAGAAGAAAAAGAGTAGAATGCCCAATAAAAAAAACCACAAAGAATTTTTTTATTAAAATGGAGAATAATTGTAAGAGCTACATTGTAAGACATGAAAGGTGTTCCTCCTGAGACTTGTACTCATCATATCTATATCCAGGAGAATAATTGTAAGAGCTACATTGTAAGACATGAAAATCATTCCTCCTGAGACTTGTACTCATCATATCTATATCCGGGAGGGAGACCGACAACCCTAGAGACTAATGAATCCCGCACTAAGAGACATTGTTAAGGAAGAATTATAAAAACTCTTAGATGCTAATTTCATCTACCTCATTTATGACATCCAGTGGGTCTCTCCATTAATGATAGTCCTTGAGAAAGATGGGAGATGGCGTATTTTCATTGACTATCGATAATTAAACAAAGCCACTCGCAAGGATTACTTTCCCCTTCCTTTCATTGATCAGGTGCTAGATACCCTTACCAGTAAAAATTACTTTTCATTTTTAAATGGCTTCAGTGGGTATAACCAAATCCATATCGCACCCTCAGATCAAGAAAAAACTACCTTTACATGCCCATGGGGTACATTTTTCTACCGAGTGCTTCCTTTTGGGTTGTGTAATGCATCTGCTACATTTCAAGGGGTTTTGCTAGATATTTTCGTTGATCTTGAATGTGTTGAGATTTATATGGATGATTTTTCTGTGTTTGGTAATTCATTTCATGAAGCTCTTAAAAATTTAGAAAAAGTGCTTTTACGTTTCCAAGAGGCCCATCTTGCTTTGAGTGATAAAAAAATGTAGATTAATGTGTAAAGCAGGAGTGGTTCTTGGTCATTTGGTTTCTGACAAAGGTATTCAGGTAGACCCCGCTAAAATTGAAGTCATTATCTGTCTGCCTGCACCCAAAACCCAAAGGGAAGTGAGAGGTTTCCTGGGACACGCTGGTTATTACCGGAGATTCTTTTTAATTGATTGCTACCCCCCTTTTTCGATTACTAGCTAAGGATAGTGAATTCACCTTGTCCACAGCTTGCCAACAATCATTTGAAACATTGAAGGAAAAACTAGTACAGGCACTAGTTTTGAGAGGACCAAATTGGTCCTTTCCATTTCATATTTTGTCTGATGCTTCAGACACTCCCATTGGCGCAGCCTTAGGACAAGAGGAGAATAAACAATCCTATGTTATTTACTACATCAGTAAAAATTTGTCACCTGTCGAATTTAACTATACAGTGACTGAGAAAGAATTTTTAGCCGTTATTTTTGCTATTAATAAATTCAGACATTACATTACAGGATATGAATTTTATGTGTATATTGATCATTATGCTATAAGATTTTGATGAATAAACCTTTAATTAGAGGTAGAGTGACTAGGTGGTTACTTCTCTTATATGAATTCAATGTTACAATTATTGATAAACTAGGAAAGTCTAATGTTTAGCTGATTATATTTCTAGATTAAGAGGCAATTCCTGTTGATGATGATTTCCCTGGCGAGCATCTTTTTGCTATGTTAGCAAAATCTCCATGGTTTTCTAACATAGCCAACTATTTAGTCACCGGAAAGGCACCACCTCACTTATCCGCTCGTGAAAAGAGAATATTATTCAGAAAAGTGCTTCATATTCTTGGATACAGGGAGACCTCTTTTACACTGGACCAGATTTTGTTATTCGTAGATGTGTAAGGGAGGAATAAATGTTTGATATTTTAAAATCTTCCCATGATGAATCTTGTGGTGGCCACTTTGCTGAAAAATGAACTGCATATAAAATTTTACACACTGGCTATTTTTGGCCTTCTTTGTTTAAGGATGCCAAACAATGTGTTACACATTGTGATATTTTTCAATGAATGGGTCAGCCCGTTCAAGCCAAAGAAATGCCTTTACGTCCTCAAGTCATGATTGAGCCCTTTGAAAATTGGGCTATTGATTTTGTAGGATCCATGAATCCCACATCTTTAAATAAAAAGTATATCTTGGTTTGTACTGATTTTTTAACTAAATGGGTAGAGGCTAAAGCTGTTTCTTTTTCCACTGAAAAAGTTGTTGTTGATTTTTTGTTTAATGATATTTTTACTAGATTTGGTGTTCTTAGAGAAATTATTTCTGACAATGGACACAGTTTGTTTCTAACTTGGTACAGGAAGTCATGAATCAATATAAGATTCGGCACAGGAAATCTACACCATACCACCCGCAAGAAAATGGCCAGGTGGAATCCACAAATAAGGTGATCGAATCCATCCTCACCAAAATAGTAAACATGCAAAGGAAGGATTGGGCTAGTCGATTGCCTAAAGCCTTATGGGCTTATCGAACCACTTGGAGGAACAACACGGGGCATACACCATATGAGCTGGTGTACTAAAAACAAGTCATTTTTCCGATTGAATTTCATATAAAGACTTTCAGGACTGCAGTGCAATTGGGTCTAGATCTCTCGGAAGCACAACAACATCGTCTATTGCAGCTAAACGAGTTGGATGAATTTTGAAGGGATGTTGTTTAGCAAAATATTTTGGTGCAGAAACAACGCAAGAAGTGGCATGACAAGTTTATCTAAATAGTTCCAACCAGGTGATTGGGTACTTCTCTATGACTCCATATTTAAACATTTTAAAGGGAAGTTCCATACTCGTTGGATGGGACCGTATGAGGTGATTCAATTCTTCGACAATGGGGTTGTACAAGTCAAAACCATCGATGGGCGAGATTCATTTTTCCTTATGAATGGGCATAGGCTTAAGGTATATTTTCACCCCATCACAAAGGAAAACTTCATGCAGCAATTGCAGCAGCAATCTGAAGTTCAGTTGGTAGGTGGCTATGACAACCTATTGTAATCTGATTTATTCTCTCTTGAAATAAAATTTAAGGAAAATCCAGAAAAATGATATAAATAATTAAAAAAAAAAATGCAAAAATACAAAAAAAAAAAGTTTTTTTTTCCTATGATTGTGAAAATCAATTCTACTGACATGATTACAGAAGGATCAACCTGAAAACCAGCTTGTTGGCAGGAAGATCAGTTCTAATAAAATGGGAATGTTGCTTGACCTTTAGATGTGTTAACTGTCACCAAGAAGAAGCAGGTTCAAGTACAGGAACCAGGCCCTTATCCAAGTTTGGGATAGCTGGCACGGAAATTTTTATTTAGGCAACACTAATTCTCGCTGCATTTATTTTATGGATCAGCAATATGCAGGCATATATCAGGTGAAATTTTCCTTTCCTCTATTCCCATTTTGGAGAAAAAAAAATGCCCTTATTTTCTTCTTTTTATCCCAAAAGTTTACCATCCCTTTTCTCAAAGAAGTTTCCATATCCAATTTCATATTTCCCTATTTTCCCTTGAATTTTTTCCCCAAAATATATTTTTTCGATTTATCCCTCTTGATGGTTTCACTTTTGAATTCCCTGTCGTAATTTCCTTCCCATTCTAAAAACATACCCTTTTTCTCACTTCTTTTTTCCCTCATGGATTGATTGCAGGATCTAATGTGAACTTACAAATCAGATCGAAAGACATATGTTAACACCAAAGAATGGCGAATAAAACCTCCTTTGTATATTCAGCAAATCTTTTAATCTAGTATATGATATTCTATCATAATTTTCTTTTGGTTCCTATTACACTACAAATATCCCTGGTGCAGGAATGTGTGTTCAAGTGAAAGAAGATTCGGTGCAGGTATGGGTATTGCAAGCATGTCTAAGTGAAAGCATGCTCGGTGCAGGCATGGTTGGTGCAAGCACATTCAGCACAGGCACGTTTAGTATAGGAATATTCACTGCTGAGCGCGCCCAATTAAAAAAGAACACATGTTCCGGTGCAGGAACACCTGCTGCAAAAATGTGTGTTGAATCTTATCTTTTGTTTCATGAACCTTTGTACATGCAGAATAATTGTACCACCTGCAGATCATGGCATTCATTTTATATTATGATTAACGCTTGGTTTCATCATTTACTAAATTAGAAAGAAATCATTTAAGTACAAGGATATTTTAGGTTATGAAATCTTATATTTTCAGTGAGTACTAAGTACACCTTATGTGAAATCATAGAGTAAATGTGGAGTGGTACGTTTCTCCCAAAATCCAATACATACCTTCCCTTGGAAAACTCATCACCTGATAATAATGGCCTCACTCCATATCCGATCTTGCATGACCACTATGTGAAATTATTATCTAAACCGCCACCTCTTCCAATCATCATCGCATGCCTGTACTTACACTAATTTGCATTCATGTCCGTATAAATTTAATAATGAAGCATGATATTTTAGGAAATGGTTGACATAATGGCAGATGTATAGCTCAATCACCATTTGATTCCTTTTTGTTGTAATATCTTTTTAGAACTTGAGATAGAGAGTGGGTGAATTCGAGCAAACATGGCGCCTGTAAGAATTGAGTCATGATCCATACAAGAGATGGAACAGATAGCTGAGTACAGGAATAATCTTGCAATGTTGTAGGAATCTGTGTTCCTCCTATTCCTGCAGAAGTTTAGTGGATTTGACTCAGTTGTGGCAATAGCATTTTCTTGAACCTTCAATGGGAGTTGAGCCAAGGTTGGTTCATATTTGCAATTGCAAAAGCATCCATATCTCAGGCTACAAGATTTCTAGCAGTGGGAGAGAAATGGTTCAAGAAGGAGAAGTTAGAAAAGAAGTTGTGGCATCGGTTCGTGGTCAATCCGAAGCAGAAGGTGGATTGGAAGAACGGCCTCCAGCGGAACGCTATGATCGGGAAGTGGAAGGATCTCCTGTATGTGTTGCAGAAATTCCTTACTTGCGAGGGTCGCTACTCACTAACTTTCCTCTATCACATACACCTACTCTTGCACTTTGAGTTGGTAGGCTCATCAATTTCCCGTATTATTTGTTCATAAGTTTAGAAAAGATGGTGAAAGGGGTTCAGAAAGGAAAATCCAATCAAGCCGCATACATATTATATCACCACGGGCTTATCACAATCTTAGTTAAGAAAGAGATGGAAGCTAAAAATGTGACTTGTGAGGAATTATTGAAGGAGTTTCAGGGGCAAAGCATAGAAAATCCAGCTCAAAAGAAGAGTGCAGAAAAGCTGAAGTCAACTCAGAAGAGGAGTGCAGGCAAGAATGAGAAATCAGAAACGATGACCCTGCGTCCTACCAAGACCAGGAGTTCGGCCAAGCAAAGAAGTACCTCCTCAAGGGCGGGTCATGTTCAGTCAACCTCTCTGATATTGTTGGATGACTCGCCACCTGCTTCACTAGGTAAAGATAATATTTCGGTTCTCGCTAAGGCACCAGCTCATACAGTGCTTGATAGTGACTATGTAGAGAAGGATAACGATGCACCCTTGTCGATCCTCTTTGGAAGAATGAAGAAAAGGAAAGTGATGTTGAGTAGAAGAAAGGACCCAATAGAGGGTCAAATGGATGACAGGGCACAAGGTGCTAAACCATAAACGATTTTGAAGAACAGGGTACTGAAGCCCCTACTGAGATGGATGAGCAGGGTATTGAAGCCCTTAGTAACTCTGAGGAGCAGGGTAATGAAACCCCTGGTAAATTGAATGAATAGGGTACTGAAATCCCTGATAAAGTAGAAATGCAGGGAACTGGGACCCTTAGTAACATTGAGATTCCGAGTGTTGAAACCCTTAATGATCTTACAATGCAGGAATTGAAAGGTGGCCAGGATAACTTTGACCTTAATGATGATGGCACATGTCTAGAATCGACAGCCGAAAAGTATGCGCTTGAGGAATTGAGAGTGGAGAACTCCACCCTCTATCTGAACAGTCAGATATAAGAACTCAAGCAACATTTTTATGGCTTGGAGGTGTTAGACCAAGCCATGAAAGAGAAGAGTACAGTGCAGAAACGAGCAAACGTAGAGTTGGAAGGAGAGGTGAAGGAACAGAAAAGACAAGTTAAGATATGGAAATATCGCACTTCGAAGTGTTATAAATGTCTTAATAAGGTGACCAAGAAACTTAAAAAGGCTCAAAGCAGGAAAGCAAAAACAATGAAAGCAGGGATCAGTATACAAGTTCAAAATTGAAGGGAGGCCCTTCTGTTTTGGTTTTTTTGTAGTAAGTAAAGGTTGCGTGAGGACCCACAAAAGCTTAAGGAGGGGAGGATGTTGGTAGGCTAAATTGCTTCATTTTTTAACCCTTTTTCCCTTCAAAACCATAACCTTAGACCTCTGTTTTAACCTTTCAAACCTCCCTATTCGTGCACTAGTCCAATAATCGTGTCTTTTCTTGCACTAGCTTTATGTTTCATATTTAAGGGTTACGAATGTGCTTAATTAATAATTTTCATAAATTATATACCTTTAAATCTTTTCAACTAATAATTCTCTTCTTAAAATTATTTGATAGGTAATGAATTGGTCATCTCGTTAGTATAGTCGAGTGCAGGTAGGATTCTTGCACCGCTAGCAAATCTTCAACTTTCGTGACATCTCACCACTCCATGCGGACACCGTGTTCTAGAATGATCAACTCGAGTTGGGCTTGGAAGCGGAGAGGAAATTAAGGGATATGGTGGAGATTGAATTGTCAGTAGAATACCTAGAATATTATTTTGTTATAGCCGAAAGGCTTAATACAAACTATTATTGTTATTTTTTTATAGCCGAAAGGCTCAGATTGGAACGCTTGATGTAATTTGCTTACGACCGCAAGCCTGAATGAATGTATAAAATATAGGACTCAGATAGAAAATGGTAGTAAGCAATAGCTATAGCAAGGATATTATGATTTTGTTCTTCTGTAATTTTGTTGGTATCGCCCTCATTCTACGCTGGATTTGAACTCATGATGTATATTTGTTGATTATTAATAGAAAGGAACTGCGGCATGATTTCTCAATCTTGCATATTAATTTTGTGTTGATGCGTTGATTAAAGAGTTGAATCTTTACATTTCCTAAATAGGGAAATGAGCTGGTTTGCTAGGGCCCAGCCAACCCAACTCGTTTTCCCTCGTGTTCTTCTTTTTCGATTAAGGTGTGTTAATTTCTTTTAATGCAAAGTGTGAAGTAAATAGATGTTTCTTTTATTCTTCTGCAAAGTCTAAATATGATTTCATTACAATGTGATGGATCTGTGGTGTGCATGCTCACTTGAGTTTAATCTTATGATTTCCATATTTGAAGGTTAAAATCGTTTTCTGCATGGATCGTGCAAGTATGCATTCCTGCACTAGTTCATTTACAGTCTCACAAATTGATTCCTCTGGTTCATTACAATAATAGTCTTTTATTTTTATATAATTGATGAATCTTAATGTGATTCTAAATAGTGTCATTTTCATTCTGAAGTGTTCTTGATATTTTGAATTAAACATACTTTTGATAATGAGATATTGAATGTTGTTGTGACACGTTGGTCTGTGCTTGCACTTCACGCTGTTTAGGAAAGATCAGACTTTATGCGTAATTATTCTTAAAGGGAATCTTTATGAGTTAAAAATGTTATGAATACAGATCAGTTCATGTGAATAACTATTACAAGATTGAAGCCTACTGTCACAATTAAATGATCTTTTAGATTGCATGCAAAATCTCCTTGATTAAAGAAGAGTGTGCTTTGACTTTGGAAATTAATTCTTGTTCTAGATATTAAGCTTGGTTGAAGAATCTTTCAGATTGAGGAATTTATTTTGAAGTTTTGTTCACCTTTGCAAGTTCTTTTTCCTAGTTAACACATTCTTTATTTTCTCGAAACAAGGATTGGAAAACTTGGTGCAGGAACCTCTGTTCCGGTAGAGGAATCAATCTCTTGATATAGGAATAGAGTGCTCTAGCCTTGAGGCTTAGAGCTCATGCATGAAGAAAAAAATCTTTAGTACATGTGTACAATATACTTCCAACACCTAAGCTTTGTTCTCGTATTAGTGCAAGCACGTTGCAGAAGTATAGGAATAATAGCTTAATGCAGGGAGAAAGATCTATAAGGAGTCAGATATCTTCAAGGGTCCAATTATTAACCTGGCACACAACTATATTGAAGATAAACATAGATTTAAATTTTCATTAGTCAAAGATTATTTGCAAGAATTTTGAGAGCTCCTTTAATTTGTTTTCTTGCAAAAGTACTTTCTTTCATATTCCAGCACTAGAAGTCGGGTGATCTTTTCTTTTTGATTCTGCAAGATTACAATTAAGGAAGAAGGAATAGGGTTTGGAAAAGTTCATATCATTTCTGGCATTTCCTGTGCTTCATCTCTAAATTTACGAAACTCTCGGGTTGACAATTAAGTGTTGAAGGAGTCTGCCTGACCGTAATTCCTGCACCCTAACACCATTTCTCTTTCATGATCTTCTTTTTGACACCTTTGTGGTTGTATCTACCATCACACCATGGCTATCCAAAAATAGCAAGGCAAGGTTGAAACCACTGTCGCACCTAGAAAAACCCATGCCAATAATAGTAAGAGAACCAAATACACACATGCATGTACCATGCATGGCCAAAATAGCAAGGAAATCATACATGCAACTCGATACCTACAAGTAATCCCATTGTATACACTTGATCTAATTCTTCCTTCCTTGATCTTTGCTTCCATTTGCTTTCTTGTCCTTCCTTTGTCTTCATTTTCCAATGCTAGAGTGCCCCAAGAATGCTCTAAGTGTGCAAGAGTATGAGAGAGAGATTAAAGAGAGAGCTCCAAAACTGAACTGACAAAAAGTTAAACTGATAAAGATTGTGAACTGATCTCAAAATCATTTTTAACATTGAGGTCTCTATTTTCTTCAATTTTCTCTATTTTTCCTTAAACTTCCTCCTCATGTGAAACTTGTGACCTTTCACCTTCCTTTCATCCTATTTTCCATTATTTTCATAAATAAAAATGCCAATTAATGTCTCTTTTCCTTTTCAAAGCCTTTGTCATTGCCTTTGCCAATTTCCCCTTAGCCATAATAAACCAAATGAACATCCACTAGGATTTTTTTCCCAACATTCAGCTTGGAATATGTGTCCCATGACCTTGGTCATACTTTTCCTTTATTAGCTTTATTACATGAACTTTTAACTCGGGGTTGTTAGAGACCCCTCCCCCTTAAGGGAACACTGTCCTCGGTGTTTTATGACACCTATAACCAGCAAGACCACTGAATACCAAAACTTCCCATGGAGCTTTATAACTTAGCTCGATGCAATATTTACAATAAGCAACCATACTGCTTATTGGAGATTTATAACACATCTCGTTGCGGTATTTACAATTAAAACCATACGTAAATATGTACTTATACCAAAACTCATTTGCCTTCACCGAAAAATAATGAAGGATACAGAGCCCGCATCTGATCAACCATCTCCCATGTAGCTTCATTGGGCCCAAAGTGCTTCCACTGCACTCTAACTTTCTCAATTGCTCGATTTTGGAGTATGGGCATCTTTTGCTGCAATATGCATTGAGGGTCAACCTAGAATTCTCCTTTTGGATCCACTTGCAATACAGACCAATTAATAACATGATCAACATCCTTTACATATCTTTTAAGGAATGAAACATGGAAACCATCATGTACTTCCATTGTCGAAGGTAATGCAAGTCTGTAGGCCACTGGTCCAATCCTCTCAAGGATCTCGAAAGGCCCGCACTACTGAGGTGTTAGCTTCGCACATGACCTAATCCTCAAGGATCTGTACTTGGAATTTATGTGCAAGTACACATGATCCCCAACCTGAAACTTCTTAAATGCCCTGTGCTGATCTACATAAAAAATTTACATGTCATGTGCTACCTTTAGATTCTTCTTGATAACTTTCATTTCTTATTCTATCTATGCCAGCATATTTTTCCTATCAACACCCTTTTCACTAGATCACTCCAACTGATAAGAGTATTACAACTTCAACCATAAAGTGCCTCAAATGGACTCATCCTCAATGACTCTTGATACTCGTTGTTGTAATTAAACTCTACCAGCGAAAGGTATTCTTCCCACTTTCGGTGTTGAGGCATAACATACATTCTCAATATGTCCTCCAAAATCCCATTGACCATCTTTGTCTATCCATCTATCTACAGATGATAAGTTTTACTAAAGGCAAACTCTGTAACCAAACCTCTGGAAGTGAACTTAGCATCTTTGTATGACACAATCTTCTTCGGAACACCATGCAACCTCACTATCTCCCTAATGAAGATATGTGTTACATCTATTATATACCTAGGGGGGATAACATGGGGTACAAAGGGAGGTACCCAAGGGAATAATGTAATGGGCCATAGTAATAAATAAGGTGGTTAACCCGTATCATGTAAGGGACCACAAGTAGTTAGTAATAATGTAATGGGCCCATGGTATTAGATAGATGGTATTGAGGGAACCATGCTAATGACCCATGGCATTATATGTATGAGGCCTATATAGAGGCTAGAGACTCCACATTGAGAGATGTCAAGGAATATTGTATGAACAGGCATATGGCTTGTGGAGTGTTCTCCTTCCTTAAAGAGTGAATGTATGGTGTTGCCCTACCTTAAGGGTTTTGATATCAATAAAGAAGCATTTCTACCTCTATTCAAATCTTGTTATTTATTGGGTTTATTTGCATTATCTTATATTTTAAGATCAGATCTATAACACTTGTTATAGATTTAATCTGGAAATATAAGACAATGCAAATAAACCCAAAAATAACAAGATCTGAATATAAAATAGGAATGTTTCTTTTATTGATCAAACCCTTAAGGTAGGGCCACACCATACATTCACTCCTTAAGGAAGGAGAACCCTCCACAAGCCATATGCATGTTCATACAATATTCCTTGACATCTCTCAATGTGGAGTCTCTAGCCTATATATAGGCCTCATACATAAAATACCATGGGTCATTACCATGGTTCCCTCAATACCATCTATCTAATACAATGGGTCATTACCATGGTTCCCTCAATACCATCTATCTAATACCATGGGTCATTACCATGGTTCCCTCAATACCATATATCTAATACCATGGGCCCATTACATTATTACTAACTACTTATGGTCCCTTACATGATACGAGTTAACCACCTTATTTATTACTATGGCCCATTCCACTATTATATTATTCCCTTGGGTACCTCCCTTTGTACCCCATATTATCCCCCCTAGGTATATAACATTCCACCCCCTTAACATGTTTCGTTCCCGAAACATGGGAAGAACACAAATAATAAGATCTACTCAAAAGAGTAGTCCACTTGTACCACGCACGTGCATCTAGCCATCCAAGAGAAAGGTGAACCCTCGATCTCACTGGTGCCTCACTCACTTGAGATGGAAGTTGACCGTGGCAACTCTTCTGTGTTGATGTGTAGTAGGTGGATCTTTTCTCCTCGCTATCCGTCATGCGAGGGTTGTTGTCCTTGTGGCTAATTGGTTGTCGTCTTGTTGGTTTTTCTCTTGTGGGGTGATGTGGGTGATGATATGTTGAATTTTTAACCCACGGTGTCTTTTTCTTTAATTCACCCTTTACTGGAGCCTGACTGTTATCTAGTGCATGTTGTGGCGCTTGCTGCAGTGTCTTATCTTCCAATATTACTTCAACCACTGAGCCCTCATATGATGTATCAGCACCTGTAACCTTTTCTGCTTCAGCCTCTGTTTTTGTTTGATTGTCGATCATCACTAGCTCATCATCTGATATGTCAATCCTTGGAACATCTTTTTCTTCAGCCTCCATGTACTCTACCTATTTATTGATGGAAATATCCTATAATGTAATTTTCTTCTTTATATACCAGAGCTTCAGGGATTTCTTCTGTAAATTAATATTGATAGTACCCACAAATTCCATCAAAGGATATCCCAAAACGACATCCATATTATCCATCTCTGAAGTATAAAACTCACCATGCAACACATACTTATCCATAGAAATCTTCAAATCCTTATACGCTTGAACATCCTCATCATCCACTTGTGTGTTTTCAATGTGTTTTACTAGAACTTGCAATCTTTTTTCCAAATTAACATTGATAAAATTATGCTTGCAACTAGGATTTATAGAAACAATGATCTTCTTCTTCTGAATCAATCCATGAACCTACAATAAGGAGATAGCAGAAAATAACCCTTTAGGTTTCTTGGTTTCCTTCTTTCCTGTAAAAATAAAATCTTTGCTAGGTTGTGTGTCTATATGTGTGAGATTAGTAAGAGGACCCACAAGATTAGATTTATGGTCAAAGTGGTCACAAATAGATTTTGCGAACATTTGCCAAGTAGTTTCCCTTGGATGGCATTTTTTATGACACTGCCACCAATGCCATCTTTCATGGTCCAAATACATTTTTCCCACACTCAGTTGAGTCGCATCATCCATGATGTAATTCAATCTAAAATATTTCTCCATTTGTGCTAGCCATCTGGCTGGATGAGAGCCATCAAATTTATACACGTTCCTCTGATCTAGGCCCACCATCACAAAAAAAATTGGCGAAATTTTGAAATGGCCACAATTCCGTCCATATTGCTCAGAATCCCTATTATGACCTGTTTTTGGAAATGGAACAACCATTCTGCATCTACCCATGTGATAGAAATCCTGATCCGGGTACTGGAATTTCAGATCTGCACTGCAACTCTCATGTCATCACCAAAAATTCTAAAAAAAAAAAAAAAAAGAAGAAGAAGAAGAAAGAAAGAAAGAAAGAAGAAGAAGAAGAAGAAGAAGAAAGAAAGAAAGAAAGGAAGAAAGAAGAAGAAGAAGAAGAAAAAGAGCTGATTTTAAATCAGCGTTATCTCCCTCATCCGGACTCCGATTCAACCGATTTTTTTTTTTTTAAATTGGGTATTTTTTCACAAAGAAACCATATCTACAATTAGATTGTATAGATTTTGACCCAAAACGTACAGATCTGCACTGCAAACTCGTTGCTCCGAAAAATGTTTGCAACACCACTGATTTTTAGATCAATGATATCTCCTTCATCCGGACTCCGATTTGGCCAAAAAAAAATTTGAAATCGGGTATTTTTTCGCAAAGAATTCAGTTCTGCAATTAGATTTTACGGATTTTGCCCCAAAACATATAGATATGATCTACAAACTCGCCACCATAGAAATCCTGATAAAAAAAAAATAAATAAATAAATAAATAAAAATAATATAAATAAATAAAAATAAAAAATAATAATAATAATTAAATAAATAAATAAATAAAAATAAAAAAATCTCCACTTTTTGCCCAAGAAGAAGTGCTCTGATACCACTTGTTATAGCTCTGATACCACTTGTTATAGATCTGATCTGAAAATATAAGATAATACAAATAAACCTAAAAACAATAAGATAGAAATAGATAGAAATTCTTCTTTATTGATATCAAAACCCTTAAGGTAGGGCAACACCATACATTCACTCTTTAAGGAAGGAGAACACTCCACAAGCCATATGCCTGTTCATACAATATTCCTTGACATCTCTCAATGTGGAGTCTCTAGCCTCTCTATAGGCTTCATACATACAATACCATGGGTCATTACCATGGTTCCCTCAATACCATCTGTCTAATACCATGGGCCCATTACATTATTACTAACTACTTGTGGTCCCTTACATGATATGGGTCAACCACCGTATTTATTACTATGGCCCATCCCATTATTACATTATTCCCTTGGGTACCTCCCTTTGTACCCCATATTATCCCCCCTAGGTATATATCAACACCACTAGATGAATAAGTAAACTTCACTAGAATTAAGTATGCTACCTTGGTCAACCTATCAACCACAACCATAATAGAATCACGTTGTCTAGATGTCCTTGACAAACCTGCAATAAAATCCATGTAGAAATTAATGTGTAGATTCGAAACTGCTCATGAAATTTACTAAATCACAAGACTCGGAGCTACTTTATTGATCTTTGGAAGTTAATTAACCATCTATAACACAAATCATAGACATGCAAAAGGAAACATCACACATGCATAGAAATTTATCTAGGGGAAAGCAACTACTCAAAACGCCTTCTTATCTGTATTGCATTAATAAGAGAATAGAGATAAAATACATACGCTTGCTCAAGCCTAAGCACACCCTGCACGTGTGTAGTTTATCCCTCTGCCTAACTGACTGAATTTGGCCAACACTTATCTAATTCAAGCCTCAACTAAGCCCTTATTCCCTTGCACAATCCTAGAAGAATTGGCCCCTAAAAAATAGGAGAAATTCCTATTTCCTTGAGTAATAGCTTGAGGAATTGATGACCTGCTTAGTGAAAAATCATTGTACACTCAATAGTATACAAATATAAATACAAACATGCAATTTCCTCCACCTCAACTTGGCAATTTGAATTCCAGGCATGATGTGTCTTTTTTTAGCTGATTGACTAATTAACTGAGAGATGATTGAATTTAACAACAATTCTACAACTCAACTTACTCAACTAGCTACTTGAGCTTAGTTAACTGAGTTCAACTAAAAATAACTCAAATAGATTGTTGAATCTTAGCAATCTTTACATGCACATCTCTACTTCTAGCCTATAACTCGAACTTACTGAGCTAAATAGTAGACAAGGGCAATGTCACACAAGTTAACTGCCACCAAGTTTTCATGTTGATGTGGAAATTTGATTTACTCAATTTGACTAAGGCACAAGTTGAAATTAAGCATTTTTCTTGCTACAATTTATAACAATCCGTGGAAATGACCTCCCATTTCCACTGTGAAATTGGAATTAGTTGTAATAATTCACCTAGATGATTACACTCTGTTTTTACCTATTGAAAATCCAAACATCTAGCCATGAACTCTACCACTTCCTTCTTTAGATTCAACCAATAATAGAACTTCTTAACTATTGTCAATGTCTTATGATATCATAGATGACCTGAATATGGCTTAACAATTCCCTCAAGATAATATTTTTGAGCTCACTATTGTTCGACACATAGATTTTGTCCCTAAATCTAAACAAACCATCTACTATGAGATGATAATCCACACCTTGATCACTTGTACCCTGTTGCAACCTATGTCTAAGTTCTGTACACCTGTCATCTTGTTGTCCCATATGAACTCATAGTTGCTATGTGATTTACCTGTACTCTTCTTCTAAGAGCATCTGCAACCATGTTCTCTTTAACCTTGATGTACCAAATCTCGACGTCAAACTCACTAATCATGGACAACCATCTAGCTTGCCTGGAATTTAGATTCAGTTGGTCAAATAGGTATCTCAATCCACTGTGGTCACTCATTAATGCAAATCTCTTGCCAAGAAGATAATGTATCCACATCTTCAATGCATGGACGATCACTGCAAACTCAAGATCATGCGTCACATAATTCGGCTCATGCTCATTCAGTTTCCTTGATTCGTAGCATACCACCTATCCCTCTTGCATCAGGATTCCACCAAGCCCTCTCTTGCAAGCATCTATACACACCACAAACTCTTTATCCTGGTCTACAATGTTGAGAACCGGAGCATTTGTCTACAACTACTTTAGTTGCTCAAAACTTGTTGCACATTCCTTTGTCCATTCAATTTTTTTCCTTTCTTTTGTAATGATGTGATAAGGTAGTCAGTCCATGAAAAGTTCTTGATGAACCTCCTATATTAACCTGTTAATCCCATGAATGATTTGACCTCATCCACATTTCTAGGAGTTTCCCATTCTGTCATAGCTCTTATATTTTTTGGATCCACTGTTATACCTACTTTGGAAACCACATGCCCCAAGTAATGTACCTTTGTCTAAAAGAAACTACATTTCCTAAGATTGGCATACAATTGACGCTCTCTTAGCAATCTAAATATTGATGCTAAATGTTCAGTGTGTTCTTCCTCATGCTTAGAATATATTAATATATCATCAATGAATACAATAACGAACATGTCCAAAAAAGGATGCAACACACTATTCATCAAGCACATAATAGTAGCTAGATCATTATTCAAACCAAAAGGAACTACACCAAACTCATAATGCCCATACTTGGTCCGGAAAGCAGTTTTGTAGTTGTCCTCTTCTTTAATGAGTACCTGATAGTATCCTGATCTCAAATCAATCTTCGAGAACATTGTTTCTCCCTTCAACTGGTCAAACAATTCATCAATCCTTGACAACAGATACATGTTATTGATGGTTACCTTGTTCAACTGCTTGTAATCAATGCATAATCTAAGAGTACCATCCTTCTTCTTCACAAGCAATATTGATGCACCCCACAATGATACACTTGTCTTAATATATCCTTTGTTAAGCATTTCCTTCAACTACAAATTCAAATCCACTAACTCTGGTGTGCTCATCCTGTAAGGTGGCTTTGATGTTGGTGTTGCCTTTACTACCAACTCAATATAAAAGTCCACTTCCCTATGAGGCGGCAAATCTGAAATCTCTGTTGGGAATACATCTCGGAATTGTTGCAAAACTAGATACTTCTTCAAGACATCCACATCCTCAACTTCCTTACTTTTGTCACTAGAAATATGTATTACAAACAATACACATCCTTTTTTGTGACTACGCTTGGCCTGGAGAGTTGTAACCATCCTTACTAATGTTTCCTTCTTCTTACCTTGTAACATTCTTTTTTCTCCATTTTCATCCAAGCACTCAATAGCCTTGTCATAAAAATCCACCTTAGTCATGTGAATATACAACCAATCCATACCCATAAGAATATTGTATGATCCAAATGGAAGTACATTCATATGCGCTGACTTAGGCATACCATTCAGCTGAAATGCACAAGCTCTTACCCAATGATGAACTATCTTCTTAGTACTTGTAGCCAACTACACTAACCAAGACTCTTCATGCACTTATTTTCTCAAACCACACTTATCCACCAAGTCAGGGTTAACGTAACTATAGTTAGATCCAGGGTCAATCAAAATGGAAACAATTTGATCACAAATCTTACTATCCATCTCGATAATAGATACCTGATGATCTGCCTTCGTATTATCCAATGTTGCATAGATCCAAGGAATTCTTTGTCCCACATCCCCAATTGTCTGTACTTCCTGTGCACTATAGATATGAGTTCTACCACACTTATACAATAGGAAATCCCTCTTGAGATGCTCTTGACACATATACAACACTGCAATGGTCCCTTACCCTCACCTTTATTCCGCTTCCCTCCAGGTTGTGACCCATGTCCCTTTCCAACTACATTAAAATTATTGTAAGGAACAACATTATCTTTCTCACCTGCATCCTGAGGTCTTGTTCGCTTCGATGGTCACTTGCCCTTAGATTTATCTTTCTCTTTCCAACCCTATTGAGACTTTTTCTTACGTTTCAATTATACATAACAGTGTTTCAACTTTCCGATGGCTTCCTCCAGTGATCTAGGCTCATCAAAGTCAATCATACCTTTGAACGCTACCAACAACCCACTAATAATATATGAATCTTCACTTTCTCCTCCTTAAGATAAGGCACATAACTCAACAACTCCAAGAATATGCTAGTATAATCCTCATCGGTCGTAGATCCCATATTCAACTCATGGAACTCCCTCTCCCTGTCATCATAGTATCTCTCGGATAGATACTTCTTCTTGAAAAGTCTTTCAAACTCCCCCCAATTCAAATCCTCTTCTCGAGTGCCTCTGACATTCTTCACGTCTTACCACCAAATATTTGCTTTCCCTTTAAGACTAAAGGTAGTTAGCTTAGCTTTCATGTTCTTTGAATAGCCATGCAATCTAAAGAACTTATTCATCCCAAGCAACCAAGCTTTTGCGTCATGTGACTTCTTCATTTCTCCATCAAATGTAGGTGGCTTGGCTTTCTTGAACTCATCTGGAGAATATCCCATGTCACTCCTCTTGTAAGGATGATAATGATGATGACCATGGTACATGTCTGAACCACAACTAGAATAAAGCCCAAGTCCGTTGCCCCTCCTATCAGGTGTATCCAAGAATTTGTCATCCATGACGGTATCATCCATGTCTGACTTGTGCCCATCATGAGATCTACTACCATAGGCTCCATTAGTCTCATCCTCATGTCCATGACTGAACTTAAGTGGTCCCTGTCTATGTAAGTCTCACAAACTCTGAAGAATCACTTGCATTGACCTCTGCTTGTTTCTCCTGTGCCCTAGAAAGCCTCTCTTGTGACTGAATGATTCTATCATTATCTGCTTTGAAACTTCTTATTTTTGCCTTCAAACTTCTCAAACTATCTGCTATGTGAGGGGAGTACTCATCACCATGTTGCTCATCTGATCTATAGGGAGAATCTTGTGAACTATAATCCACCATTTTGCTAGTCATATTTGATCTTCTTCTTCCTCGAAGTATATCATTTCAGCTAAACCGAAATATGAACATAACCAACATACTTTAGTATAGTTTAGGGGAGGATATCTCGTCTACAAGATCAACCAAATTAGCACAATACATGTATAATCATTATCATAATAGTATATCGACATCATGCATGAGAATATCAACTGCATACAATGATCTCATGCATGACAACCACACCCATAAAAATACATGTATAACAACGTATAGATGCTAACATGCATAACAAATACATATACAACAGACATGCATTCATGACAAACATATCCCAATAGCACTTCATCAGCTTCTGCATGACAACACAACTATAACAATGACTACCACCATGCATACATAACAAGCACATATACAACCTTCATGCATGCATGAAAAAAACATTCCGCCCATCCAATCCAAGGTTTGAATCATGCTTTGATACCACGTTGTGGTAAGAGATAACACCCAAAGAGAGCATAATTTGGCTCTGATACCACTATGCAACACCCTCCTCCCACACTTACCCAAGCTTACAGTGTAGAAATGAATGTGTAGATTCAAAACTGCTTAAGAAATTTACTAAATCACAAGACTTGAAGCTACTCTGCTCATCTGCAAAAGTTAATTCACTATCTAGAACACAAATCATAGACATGCAAAAGGAAACATCACGCATGCACAATATTTATCTAGGGGAAAGCAACTGCTCAAAACCCCTTCCTATCTGTATTTCATTAATAAGGGAATAGACATTAAATACATATTATTTCTCAAGCTTGAGCACACCCTGCAAGTGTATAGTCTATCCCTCTACCTGACTGACTGACTTTGGCCAAAACTTATCCAGTTTTTAAGCCATCCAAGCTCATATTTCCTTGTGTTGTTCCTCTAGAAGTTGGCCCCTATTATTTAGGATTTCCCCACTATTGAATTATGAAATTCCTCTATATCCTTCCTCTGACTACATGCACCACCTGTACACATGGGAATATGCTACAATTGATAGTACATTTCCTTGGAATCTCCATCTCAACTAGGTAACTCAAATTCTCTGCATGCAATAATTATTTTGGGTTGATTGATTAGTTAACTAGTTGATCACTAAGTGTGGTTGAAGTTCCACTTCCTCAACTTGACCTCCACTAGTTCTTCTGGTAGTTAGAACTATTTTAACTGACAATCACTCAAATTAACTGAAATATATTGCTACAAATTAGAAATCAAACATACTAAACTAAACTCAAGCTTCCTTGTAACAACCCCCTCCTCCCAGGTCCACCCAAGCAACTTGCCATCCAGGGTAAACATGCGATAATAGAGGCTACTGTAAGGGATTCAACTTCCTTGGTGACCTTAAGGAAATGGAACCGATGAAAGATATCAAACAAACCCATCCACATTAGCAACAACACCCTCAGGAGACATGTCAACCACTCAGACATCATGTCCTTAAGTCCCGCTGATGACTTAAGCCTTTTAACCCCTGGTCACTCTCATGTTATAGGCATGATAGTGTCCAGCAATCCAAAGTCGCTCTCATAGGCCTATGTGCCAGCGATTGTGGAATTTTCTTAGCAGACATGTGCCAGCTGTTAGCGTTTGATATTTCACCTAGGCTGAGATAGACAAACCTCAAAGCTACATCAAACCATTTCACCTCGTAGCTAGCCCTACGAGGTATGAGAAGGCTCTCTCAGGTCAAACTTGGTGGATTTTTCAATAGGATGAGTTTTACCAATTAGGAACAAGGATTTTAGGCTAGTAAATTGATAAGAGGGTTTGATTTAAAGTTTTTGGGTTTTTTGGTGGCAATTGGAGGGAGTGCAATTTAGGGTGCGAGGATTGAGCTCAGTTTTCGCAGGTGGGTCTTTGGGGCAAGGTAGGAGTTTATGCTGATGCCTTTAGCTGAAAAAGATGATCAAGGAGGAAAGAAGAGAGGCTAAAGAGGGCGAACAACTAATTCGAATCCTCTCTAGACAGTGGAAAACATAAATTTTAAACAAAATTGAAAGCTGAGCATGGCATGCATGAATTCAAACTTTATCACTTCTTTTGTTTAAATAGCAGCAAGAGATTAAGAAATGGAACACATAAACACACTTACAATAACAGTAGGGAACACACCATCAACATAATAATCCACAAGAATCCGACAATGAAGTCTGCAAAACCCTGGCCTTCCTTTTCCTCAAATTGCAGAAAATACAAGTCAAAAATACAATAGCCCTTCTCCCTCTAGAGTCCAACCATGAAAATGAGAAAGAGAAGGCATAATATAGAAGGTCAAATCTCTTCCCCCACTTCTAGGGGTCGAGCTCAGCTTCCTAGGAGATGTTACAACTAATTCTAAATCAGTCACTAGATAATAGGCCAGCACAACAACTTGCCTCTAAAAGTTAGGGAGCCTATCCATGCATTAAATATTAACTATTTACATCAAAGAAGCTTATAGAAGAGGTAAATAAGAGTAAAAGTATCTAATTCCATGAAATTTACACAAGAATCCATCAATTACATGCCTAAATAATCAACCCAAGTGAAAACTATGCTTAGCTGGCCGAACTGGTCAAAAATTGGCAAATTTTGCTTGACTGGTCGCACCTCTGGCTTGACTAGTCGCACCTTTTGGCAATGCTGTTTGAGGGCCTTCTGGGAGTCCAAATCAGGTGCAGGATAGCTCGTTGGAAATTTCTGGAAGTCTACTTTCCAACCCAACCGGAATTTCTGAATTTGGAGTTGATTTGACCCCTAAAAAATCAAATCTCCCAAGACTGCTTTCTGCAACTCAAAAAAGGGGCAAAAAGTCAAAATTTGGCTGTATTTTGAGCTTTTGGCCACCCAAATCTTCACAAAATTTGAAACCCTTCCATAGGCAAGTGTAATTTTACAAGAAAAATCCAACCATTTAGAGTTTTCCCCGTTCCGAGCTGTATCGACGACTGGTCTCGTACGGGGTGAGACCACTCGAGTGGCCAAAACCTGTAAAATTCCAAAAAATGCCAAAAATGCCACAAAATCCTCAAAATCTCTTGGGTTTGCTGCTTGGAGGAAGATAATGAGTACCATGGTGAGTGAGTGACGCCTCGGCGAAGATACTGAGCGGGTTCGTCTTCTTCCTTCCTTTGGGAGCCTTGGTCAACCTTCTTTGAATAATTTTCTTCTTCGCCTTGCAAACATGCATTCTTGCCCAATAATGGTTTTTCATGTTCCTTAGCAACTTGTTGTTCCGATTGGCCTTCACCAACAGCCCCTCTAAGTGTGTGTTCACTCGGATAAGCATGGATTCCCTCTCCTTGGGCAGCAAGTCACCGGGCCTCCTACGGTTGATGACTCGATCACTTCGGATCCTCCATAGCTCATCCAACTCTTTCTCATCCTCAAGCTGTTTGTTTCGCTGCTCCAAATATGTGATTACCCATTTTGCCCTCAATAATTGTGTCTACAGCGAATGAATCTCAATGCTTTGCTCTCGGATGATATCCTTGAGCTCTGTGCTAGGAGAATCAGTGTCGAGATCAATAACCGGAGCACCAGACACTCTCTCCTCAATCATGGGCTGCTTGCTCCTCTCTGCTACTTGTGCTGTTGTCGGCAATGAGGCGCCTTCCACCTGGTGTGGAGATAACACTCGCTGATCTGATGATGATGACGAGACCCCTTCCACCTGTTGTGGAGAAAATACTCGTCGAGCTGTTGCAAACAAGGTTCTATGACCTCTCTGATATGTACACTGTAGTGGGGAAACAACATATGTCGGCACCATAATCTCTGCCTGGCGTGATGGACCTCCCTCCTCATGAATGATTTGTGGCTCTGGCTGACCTCTCCCTGGCTCTGGCTGTGACCGTGATGGCGTTGTAAAGACCTCATGAGAAATGAAGTCTGCCCATGAAATACCCTGCTGCCTCAACTGATGGGAAACAATGAGCTGAATGAGACCATGATGGTAGAGACTCCTATGCTGCTGGGCTGGGGTTTGCCTCTGAAATACGGATGACATCCTCTGAATGTCCTGACAGAAGAAAATCAGGATGTTCATCATCCTCACCCTGGTAAAGTGCATCAACATGCGAATATGACAAGTGGAGACCAGTGAAAATCTTTCGTCACATGTAAAGTACTGCATGATAAGCTTCATGATCGAAGCATACTCCGCCCGGAGGAATCTGGAAGGAAAGATCCCTGACAAGTGGCTCACAAATGAGGGCTTGACATATGGCTCGAAAAAGATAAAGTCCAGCAGTTTGCGCTTGGGCCACACTTCCCCTACATTCGGTATCCCGGTAGCCTCTGAAATCATCTCTGGAGATAACACAAAATTCACCCCTGCAAGAGTGACCTACCCATCATGAAGGTGAAAAACAAATAAACGTGCCAACTCACTATGATGTTGAATGTCAGCAAGCCTCTCACAGAACTGAAAACATGACATGTACCCGAAAACCGTTCATTGCAAAAGGACAAGCCTGCAATGCTGCCAAAGAAGTAGGTTCCTGTCTCCTATGATGACCACCCCTCTTAGGAACCCTCTGCTGTACCACCACCTCTGTAGCTGATGAATGGTCACCACTAGGCTCATAACTCTCGGTGTCTGACATGGTTTTGGAACCAGATGAGCAAGCTGAAAGGTAAATAGAACTGTTGCCTCTGCCTGCAAAATGCTGAGAAGTATGCTGTTTTCAAGGGGAAAAATCATAAGGGAACTGTTAGGGGAGGGATTTTTAATAAGGAATGGGAAATAAAAACAAGGATTTTTAGGGAAAATTCACAAAATGTAACACATACCATCTTATCATTTTTAAGAAATCATTTGCAACGAAACCATGTATGATAGGGACCAAGGGAAAGAACATATGTTATGACAGGGGTATGGGACAACATTGTTCATTTGATTTTTGTCCTTTAATGAAGCAAATTCTGTTATCTGAAAGGAATTCATATACATTTGGTGATAAGGGAAAAAGGGCTTCATTTATATTTTTATCACACTGAGAAAAAGGGATTTCATTCTTCAAAAGGGAAAGGGTAAAAGGGAAAATAGAGTTTTGGTTTAGGAATACACAGCAACATTATTTTTGCATATCATAACCACAACAATATGTCCATTCTGAGTATATACACAGCTGCATTGTTTAAAGTTTCTTTTTATAAATCTCATAACAGCGGCTTGCCTTTTTTTTTATACCCAACCATATCTCTTTTTTTTTTTATATTTGGGTCACTTTGGCAATTTATTTCTATTTTTCTTTTCACATCAATTTTTATATAGATATTTTTTTATTCTTTTATTTTATTTCCTTGCTATAGGTCCATTTAATTTGCTTGTTGTGGGAAGGAGAAGGGCAATTTAGGGTTTGTGGGAACATGAAGGATATTAGGGTTTAACGAAGAAATTTGGAAAGGGAAAGATTTTGAAGGAATATGGGATGGAAACCTTGTATTTCTTGCAAACGATATAAACGAAATAATAAGATAAACATGCAGCAACATTTGTGAATTTAATTGCCAAGGGAACAAGGATGGGATAAGAGGGATTTTACCTTGAAAAACAAACAAAACCCTA
This sequence comes from Pinus taeda, assembly GCA_000404065.3. Taxonomy (NCBI): domain Eukaryota; kingdom Viridiplantae; phylum Streptophyta; class Pinopsida; order Pinales; family Pinaceae; genus Pinus; species Pinus taeda. Next base: position 155,938 of record APFE030511061.1, read on the forward strand.
GCAGATTTGCTTACATTGACAACATTTAAATTCACCATTTCTCTTGCAAATTTTTGAAGAAGAAAACCATGAGACATGTCATCATTCACTTATTCCTTGTTATCATAGATGAATTTGGAGCTTACCTGGTCGATTTAGCAATTTGGGAGGGCGATTTGAGTGATTTGGCATGTTTCTGGCAAACCCAGCTCGACTAGTCGCACCCCTCTGACTCGTCGCTCCAGTTCAAAAATTACACTGTGGGAGCAGCTCTGACTAGTCGCACCTGCCCAACTGGTCGCACCTCCAACTCGACTAGTCGCACCTCCAGAAATGACCAAAATCGCTGCAAAATCGCCTTTCTTTGCTTCTGTTTGTGTCTTGCAAGTTTGCAAATGCATAATGAGGCCATGAAGAGGGCTTTTTAGTTTTTATAGGTCCACATTTAAAAAAAAATTAAAACATCAAACCCACTTTCAAATGTTGCATGTTTTGGCATTTAATTTAACACTGTTTTTTAAGTTTCACTTTGCCTGAAATTGACTTTTGAGTGTTTTCACTTGGTTCTTTTTGTAGGTTGATTCTCTGATGGATTCTGGGGAGGAAACCAGGGTTGTTGCCGGCATTCTGAAGATTTTTGAAAATTTTCTTTATTGTTGCCATTTTCACATGACCTTGGGTTTAAAAACAGAGTTTTTAAAACCAAGGTAAAAATAAGCTGTAGCAGATGAAAACTATCAATAAAACATAATTACAAACCTCCTTCTGACTTGCTGAAGACCATCAGACTTTTGACTCATGACCTGGCAATGATTTTGACCGAAACCCTAGACCTAGACTTGGAATTTCAAGACAAAAATGAAACAAGTGTGACACAAGGTTTTTTCAAATGGTATGACCTGATTCCAGCAAAGCCAAGAAGGGAACAAGACCAGCTCCTCCATCAGTGTTATGGCATGCCTAACGGGATGCAAAACTGATGTTGATGAGACACCTACATATGCATATGCAAAGAGCTTTTGATCACCGATGGAGGGCTCAAGACCGACACTAACATTGGCTCCAATGGGGATGGTAGCTCCTTGGAGGTGCCAAGAACCTTAGACCTCTGGGACAGCAGACCAGTGTTTTATTCATGGGGCAAATGGAGTCGACTGTACACACATGACCAAACTTGACATGACTATATTTGGACTTGGACTGAAAAACTAAAATTTTCAAAGGACTTAGACACAAACCAACTAACTCTTGCAGAAAATAAACAATCTGAACACTTCACACCAACCAATCCCTATCCTTAGAATTATAGCCTTCACCGCAGGCCCCAAACTAAGGAGGAGAGATCAGTTCACACTTGCTGTAATATGAAAGAAAAATGGTAATTACAATGAGGATGATTAGAGCAGCAATTGCTCAAGCATGATATCTTTTCAAAAGCCGGCCATTCACCGACCCACCGGGACATTCATCGCCGTTCATCTCTTTGAGAAGGAAAGCATTAAGACCACGATATGCAGCGATCTTATAAGGACCTTTCCACAAATTATCAAATTTACCGTGCTTACCTTTGTCCTCATTTCGGACATCCCATCTCAAAACAACATCCTCCAACTGAAAGTTTTCCAACTTTGCCTTCTTATCATAGATCTTCTTGATG
>APFE030511061.1:157593-280610 GCA_000404065.3 Pinus taeda
AAACAAGTGTGACACAAGCTTATTCAAATGATATGACCTGATTCTAGCAAAGCCAAGAAGGGAACAAAGACCAGCTCCTCCATCAGTGTTATGGCATGCCTAACGGGATGCAAAACTGATGCTGATGAGACACCTACATATGCATATGCAAAGAGCTGTTTGATCACAGATGGAGGGCTCAAGACCGACACTAACACCAGCCACCCCGATATTTGAGCCACTTTTCTAGCCCATAATCTCGGCCTCTGCCTAGAACTTGGTACAACCTTCATAATCCATCAAAGACATGATAACAATGTTGATAAATAAAAAATCAACCTCAGGACTAGGCTGAGCATCCCCAACTGGGATTGACAATTTTTCAAACACTTGATGCAACTTATAGGTCTAGGATACAAGACAGAGCATAAATGACTAAAAGAATTTATGAAACATAACCAGAAGGATCACCTCCTTCTCCATTGAACTATTATATAATCAATTAGGTCTTGCATCCATCCATTTAACAATTACAAGTAAATACATGAAATAACCATGACATGAACCAGTCATTTAACCATGCTTATAACCAACATAAAGCCATATAAATATCATAGATATGATAACCATTAAATCCACATATAAACAAGTGTAAAAGTAAGAGAACTTAGCTTTTATTAATCATAGGCAAACCCAACCAAGTTCAAGACTTCCATGTACCACCTGACTGTAGAAATGGTTGAAACAAATCTTTCTTTCAGCCATTCACCCTCGTGCCATATTCGAAGCATGAATGTGGGATCACATAGAACAACCAAGGGAATCTAGAGGTTAAACCACCTCCACCCTCATCAAACCGTGATCATACCAAAACCGGTGCTCTGATCACAACTGAACCAAAATTGGAATGCCATCCAGAATCCATCATTATCCTTGAGGAATTTTTCATTTCCTTGTCTCTCAGGATTTACCACAATCTAGTTTCGGATCACTAGGCCCTAAACCGAGACCAGTATCTCAAGATTTACCACAATCCAAACCCAGATCACTAGGCCCTAAATCAAGACTCCTCCTCATGCTTTACCATGTAACTTTTCAAAATCGGTCAAGGGATTCCTAGTCCTTTGGGAATGAACCTTGAGACCACCTCCACCCCGGATCCCAGAATCCATCCGGCAAACCAAAGCTCAAAACCGAAATAAACATCCCAACACCAAGGCTTCCAGAAAAAGGAAAGGTTAGGCTAAAAACCACTGTCATGACCCAACAAAGCCATGCCACTGATATCAAGAGAATCATACACCAACATGGAAAGCCATGCATGTCCAAACTAGCTAGGAAATCACACATGCAAAAGGTTACCTGCAAGTATTCCTGCTGAAGTTGCTTGATCCCACTCTTCTTCCTTGATCCTTGCTTTCCTTTCTTTTCTTGTGCTTGCTTTTCCTTCCTTGATCCAAAGCTAGAGTGATCCAAGAAAACTCTAAGTGACCAAGAGTGGGAGAGGGAGAGAATAATGAGAGAGGTCCAACTAGAACTGACCAATCCTAACACTAACTAAGAAACTTGACAACTGATCCTCATAAGCGTCTTTATTAATGAGGCCTCTAATTTCTTCATTTTCTATTATTTTCCTTCATTTTCCTCCTCACATGCAACCTGTGACCTTTTACCTTCCTTTTCTCCTCTTTTCCTTTATTTTCATAAATAAATGTGCCAAACATGCCTTTGCCAATTTTCCTTAGCCAAAATACACATCGAGTGATGCCCACTAGGATATCTTTGCCCAACATTCAGCTTGGAATATGTGTCCCTTACATGTGGTCTTATTTTTCCTTTATTTACTTTATTACATGGAATTTTCACTAGGGTTGTTACATTCCCCAACTCGAATTAACTAAGTTAACTAAGTGACAAGTGTCCTGCCACCTTAGTTAACTACCTCAAAGATTTCTACTGAAACAGAAATTCGAATTTTCTCTAGTTTGACCAAGGCAAAGTCAAACTGATATTTTCTTGCTGCATTTTCAACAATCCCTCTCAGCAAGAAATTGATTATCAACCACCCCTATCCTGCACATGTGGAACTCAAACTTCCCTCTTGACAAGGCCTTTGTCAAAATATTAGCATCTTGTTCCTCTGTCGAAATGTACTGCAACAATATAATCCACCTTTGCACACAGTCCCATAAATGGTGATACCAGACATCAATATGCTTGGATCAATCGTGAAAAATAATATTTTCATAGAGTTTCATGCAACTCTTATTATCAGAGTAAATCACAATTGGATCCATCATCTTACCAAACAAGCCAACAAGTATCTTTCTCATCCAGATCACCTCACATGCTGCTTGACTTGCAGCCATATATTCTGCTTTTGCCGAGCTGAGTGCCATAGATCTTTGCTTCTTGTTGTAACAAGAAATTGTTGCGGACCCAACACTGAAAATTCTACCTAATGTACTCTTCTAATCTAATGGACTCCTCACCTAATCTACATCTATGAAGTTGCACAAATTTACTCCCTATGTCTGTATGTACCAAATTCCAAACTGGATAGTGCCTCTGAGGTACCGTAGAACATGATTATCTACCCTCCAAAACAATTTGGTTGGCATAACCATATCATGGCTCAGTTGGTTGACTGCAAAGCACATATTTTTTCGTATGCTCATAAGATACATGAGTGAACCCACCAATTGTCGGTAAATAGTTGCATCCACTTCCTCACCTGAAGTGGCATCCTCTTTCCTCAAGTTGTGTTAGAAAATTATTATATATGACAGAGAAATGTAAGACATATAATATGCGGAAAAACACAAACACATAAAACCAGAGAGACACAGATATACATGGTTCACCCAGTTTGGGCTACATCCACCCCAAACAGCGAGTCCTTCCTTTCTATTATCCAGCAAAATGAAGAGACACAACCTACAGCAGATTTGTTGTAATATCCTCTATTTTCTCTCACAGTCTCACCTATGTTTTTCTCGCTCTGAGAATACACATATATTCAACATCCTCAATACAATACCCTCATACAAAGAGAGGGGTTTCCTTCTAGGGAAAAAACCCTAAACTAAACACAAATTCTACCGTCAGATCATCCGCCTAATGAACAGCCCAGATTGACTAGAAATTACAATACTTTTACAAGGGAATTTTACATAAATTTTTAGCTTCAGGGGTGCTGCCCCTAAAACCCCCACCGGGGGACTGCTAGCCCCCGAACCCCCCAACCAGGGGGGATGTCTGCCCTCGAACCCCCGCAGGGGGGGACAAGTCCCCCCCGCACCCCCCTACATGTAGGTATGTACAATCTTCCAGTGGTATGCATCCGGCTAAAACAAAGACCTCTAAATTAGGATGATAATCATGCTCCACACCCAACAAGTTGGTTGCTAGAGGAGTCTCCTTGGGTTTGCACCTATCCATGCAGAACCCCTAAATTATCTCATTAGCATACTTACCCTAAGAGACAAACAGTTCCCCATCACCTTGACATACTTCCAATCCGAGGAAGTAGTGCATGAAGCCCATGTATTTCATCTCAAACTCTCTTGCAAGGTCCTCCTTGCAAGATCTAATCAGCTTCTCGTCACCAGTCAAAATCAAGTCATCAACATATAAAACAATAATCAATAATTTAACTTCTACCAAAATAGATAGAGGTTTGCATCCAATTCACTTTTGGTGAAGCCCAAATTGGTGAGATAGTTATCGATCATGATGTACCAAACAGAGGGTTCTTTCTTGAGACCTTATAATTCTCACTTGAGGCTACACACATGGGACTCTCAATTAAAACTTTCGAAGCCTTCTGGTTGCTTGATATACACCTCCTCCTCAATAAATTCATTAAGGAATGTTGTTTTCACATCCATCTGGTGGATCCTCCACCCCATCTATGCAACTAGAGCAAGGATTGATCTAATGGATGAGTACCTTGCTAAAGGAGAAAAGGTATCCTCATAATCAATCCCCTCAACTTGAGAGTACCCCTTGGCCACAAATCTAGCCTTGTACTTTTCTATGCTCCCTTATGATATAAGCTTCACCTAGAAGATCCATCTCAAACCCACAACTGATTTGTTTGCCGGTCTTGGGACCACTTACCAATTTTTTTCTGTACAATGGATTCATACTCCACCATTGCATCAACCCATATTGTTTTCTCTATTGCTTCCTCGAAAGAGGATGGCTCAGTCTCTGCTAGCTCAGTCATTAGAGCCAGGTAGCCAGTGTATCGAGCTGGTGACCTTCTCTAGTTGCGTTGATTTGAAGGAGCACCCATATTCTCCCTCACATCTTGCACTAGTCTCTCAACTTCTCTGGTACTTTTCCTACCTTCTCTGGATGGTTATGCTTTATTGGTTTTGTCCACTCTTTTCTCCTCAACTTGTGGTTGCTCCACAACATCCTGAGGCTCCTCCTTTGGAGTTAAAAGCCCCTCCTTTGGTGGGATCGAAAGCTCCCTCTCAAGAGAACACCACATGGCTTTGTCTTCATCAAATTTTAGATCACTTCACACAATTTTCATTCAGAGGGATGTAAAATACACACAGTAGTTGTGGGGAGTTTCTTTGTAACCCAAAAATACCCCCAATTTTGTTGTCGGCTCTAGCTTCTGCCTTGATTCTTTAGAGACATGGCAGTAAATAAAGGCTCCCAAAATCTTGAAGTGCGACACATCTGACTTCCTCCCCAAGAAAGCCTCCTCCGGTGTGATCATGCCAAGAGTCTGATGAGGACTCCTATTCTGCAAATAGACGTTATGTTGCATGCTTCAACCCACAAGTGCAAAGGTAGGCTTTGGTCGTGCAACATCGCCTGTGTTGCTCCCACAATTCTACGGTTATTCCTCTTAACCACCCCATTCTGTTGTGGGTTTTGGGGTGTTGTCAACTCTCATTGAATGCCTTCTTTTTCATAGAAATTTTTTAACTCATTCAAAACGTACTCAACTCCATTATCGCTCCTAAGAGCCTTCACCTTCTTGCCCGTTTCTTTATCCACTAGTGCCTTGAACTCTAAGAACTTGGAGAAAGTCTCATCCTTCTTTCGCATGATGAATATACAACACTTTCGCGAGAATTCATCAATAAAGATGATAAAATATTTGTGCCTGGAAATGGAGGTAGTCGAGAAAGGTCCACATACATCAAAGTGGATCCTTTGAAGGACTGCATGTGCTATGTTGTATCGATCATGGAAAGTGGTTTTTGTGTAATTCCCCAAGGTAAAGCCTTTTCATGTATCCTTCTACTCTAGTGCTCCTTTGGGGAGGCATGTGGTAATCTGTGGCATGATCTTCAAAGCACCATGATGCAAATTGACAAGTCTTCTATGCCAAAGTTCACTGAAATCACGGCTCTGCACCTTCTCCGCCTTTGTGCTCAATGTAGCACAATACTCCACATCTAGCTTGTAGAGATTCTCCACATGAACCCCAATCTTCTTCACCTATCTCGTGGCTATGTGTCTTAGGAATGCTTTTCATTTGTTGAAGATCGCATCATAACCACATTCTTCCAAAACTAAAACGGAGACAAGATTCTTCTTTAGACCCGAAACAAGCATCACATCCTTGAGTCTGAGAGGGGAGCCCGACTCCCTTTGAAAGGTGACTATACCAATCTCATTCGCATTGTACCTTCCATCATCTCCCATCTTGATGTGCATAAAGGGATCCTTCTCCTCCAAATCAATGAAAAAAAACTATATTTCCCATTGTTTGAAATGAGACACCATTGTCCAGGTACCACACGCTTCTCATCACTTTGTTAGTCGTGGATGCAATCAGAGTAAAATCAATCTCAAACTGTGAAGTCAAAGCTTCACTTGTTTCTCCTCCTAAGGTCTTCTTGCTTGTCTTCTTATATGGACACATGTCTTCTTATGTGCACAAATTTATGACAATGAAATAAATTGATTATAGACAAGTATTTCTTCTTGCCCCCTTGACTAGATTCTACTTTGGATTGGGATTTCTTCCCTTTCCCTTTCTTTTCCTTTCTAGCCAAGGCACAATTCTCCTCATCCTCTCCCTTATATGAAGTCTCATCTTTGGTATTCTACCTTATTTCCTTCCGTACCAAATTGGACCATAGGCGTTCCCAATTTGGTATTTTCTCCCTCCCATTCACTGAATGTTGGTAATTATGTCTGCTCTTGGGAAGGGCTAGGCTTACCAAATCATCCTCTACTACAGTAACACCAAATTTACCAAGTCCATCACAACATTGTGTGAACCTGCTAAGGTATTGTGGAATGGTCTCGTTCTTCTGCATCTTGATATTTCAAAGTTTTTCCTTGAGTGCTAGCTTCCCATGGTCACTACTATTCTGGAACAGATATGTAAATGCCTACCAAATTTTATACAAAGTCTCTTTCCTATGAATATTTTAGACAATATGGTCTCGCACTCCCTCCAATATGATTCTCCTTTCCTTTGCTACACACTTCTTCCATTGTTCTAGATCCTGAGCATCAGATGTTGTTGGTTTCATAATATCATTATCAATGAATTCCTTCAACCCATTATCTTCCAACACTGTCTGCATGTAGTCCTTATAAGCAACATAATTCAAGCTTCCCTCGAGGGTAAACTTGAGCCTTAGTCCATAGAAGGCCATCCTTCTAGCTTTGAATAATTGATCCTGCAAATCCGATCCTCCTACAATAAGAACTTCCAAATAATTTCTCTACAATGAATCCAACTCTGGTACCATGTAGAAATTAATGTGTAGATTCAAAATTGCTCATTAAAATTACTAAATCACAAGACTTGGAAGCTACCCTACTAATCTGCAGAAGTTAATTCACCATCTAGAACACAAATCATAGACATGCAAAAGGAAACATCACACATGCACATAGATTTATCTAGGGGAAAGCATCTGCTCAAAACCCCTTCCTATTTGTACTACATTAATAAGATAATAGAGATTAAATACATATGCTTCCACAAGCTTGAGCACACCTTGCAAGTGTATAGTATATCCGTCTACCTCATTTACTGACTATGGCCAACACTTATCCAATTTTTAATCCCTCCAAGCTCCTATTTCCTTGCATTGTTCCTCTAGGAAATTAGCCCCTATTATTTAGGAATTTCCCACTATTGAATTGAACAAATCCTCTATATCCTTCCTCTGACTAAATGCACCACTTGTACACATGAAAATATGCTACAACTAATAGTAAATTTCATTGTAATCTCCATCTCAAGTCGGTAACTCGAATTCTCTGCATGCAACAATTATTTTGTGTTGATTGATTAGTTAACTGGATGATCACTGAGTGTGATTGAAGTTCCACTTCCACAACTTGACCTCCACTAGTTCTTTTGACAGTTATAACTAACTAACAATAACTCAAATTAACTTAAATATATTGCTATAAATTAGTTTTCAAACATACTGAACTAAACTCAAGATTCCCCAACTCGAATTAACTGATTTAATTGAGTGACAAGTGCCAAGTCACCTCAGTTAACTACCTCCAATATTTCTGCTGAAATAGAAATTCGAATTTTCTCTAGTTTGACCAAGGAAAAGTCAAAGTAAGATTTTCTTGTTGCATTTTCAACATACTAGTTCATAGGGGTAAATATGTGATGAAGAGTTACAATGATATGACTCAACTCCCTAAGTGCAGTTAAGGAATTGCAATCGACCAAACAAATCTTTACTGACCTCCCTAAGGTGCTACAGAACTCCCAAGAGATAACCAACCACTCCAGGTGACCAACCCCTGAGTTAACTTAGCTTTTTACTAACCTCGGGTCTCAGTCGCTCTCATGACACGGCAATCCAATGGTTGAGACCCTTCTGGCGCTCTCATGAGCCTACATCCCAACGACTTTAGACTTTAACATTTAGTTCTATGCCAATGACCCCAAGATTTGAGCCACTTTTCAGGGCTAGGACCCAGGCCTCTGCCCAGAACTTAATGAAACTCTCAAAAATGCCAAATAACAAGGAGAAAATTCCTCTAATGAAAAACTTGAACAAGGATCTAACCTGACCCATCCTAACCATGATAAACATTTCGTCAAACACATCATGAACATGTGATGTACAAGTCATAAATACACATTTGAACATAGGGACCTCATACTTATCTAAGAATCATCAAGAAGGTTTAATGTCCTCTCACAATAGTCGCACTATCATATATTAAGTTTAACCATTCATTTACTAATCAAAACATTATGAGATGCATAACTAAAGTCTGTCATAAAACCATGCTTATAACCAACATATAACTAGAATAATAATAATGATAGAACATCCATCAAAGCCACATAATAACAAGCATAAATACTCATGAAAATATAAGGGAAAAAAACTCTTATTAACATATGCAAAAACCAAACAAGTCAGGGAATTCCACGTACCACTCAACCATACATTGGGTTGAAACATATATTTCTTTCAGCCAATCACCCTCGTGCCATATTCCAAGCATGAATGTGGGACTCACAATAGAACCAATCAGGGCTTCCTTGGGCTTTACCGTCTATCCTGCCATTACCTGTCAAGTGATTCCTAGTCCCAAAAACCTCATCTATACAACCAGGTTTATTGTATATCCCTCCATTACTGGTTAAGGGATTCCTAGGCCCAAACAAAGAAACATACACTACAGGCTTTACCGCAATTTTGCCATTATCGATCAAGGGATTACTAGGCTTAAACAAGCATGGATGCCTCCAGATTTCTTCACCAATACCTTGAGGAATTTTCTCGTCTCCACCCTAAGGATTTACCTTCTATCCTGCCATTACCATTCAAGGGATTCCTAGGCTTTTGGGAATTTTCTTGAGACCACCTCACCTGATTCCAAAACCATCCAACAATCCAGCTCAACCAAATAAAAGAACCCCACCACACCATGGCTATTCGGAAATGAAAAGGTAAGGCTGAAACCACTGTCACACCTAGAGAAACTCATGCCAATGGCAGCAAGAGAACCAAATACACACATGCATGTACCATGCATGGCAATACTAGTAAGGAAATTATACATGCAACTAATCCCATTGTAGCCACTAATCCCATGCAAGTAATCCCATTGTAGCCACTTGATCCAATTGTTCCTTACTTGATCTTTGCTTCCCTTTTCTTTCTTGTCCTTCCTTTACCTTCCTTTTCCAACGCTAGATTTCTCTAATAATTCTCTAAGTGTGCAAGAGTATGATAGAGAGAGAACACAGAGAGAGCTCAAAATATTAAATGACAAAAGGTTAAACTAGCAAAAGTTGTGAACTAATCCTCAAAAGCCTTTTTATCATTGAGGCCTCTATTTTCTTCAAATTTCTCTATTTTTCCTTCAATTTCCTCCTCACATGCAACTTGTGACCTTTCATCTTCCTTTTCTCCTATTTTCCATTATTTTTATAAATAAAAATGCCAATTAATAACTCTTTTCCTTTTTAAATCCTTTTCCATTGCTTTTGCCAATTTCCCCTTAGCCATAATAAACCAAATTAACGTCCACTAGGATGTTTTTCCCAACATTCAACTTGGAATATGTGTCCCATGACCTTGTTCTTATTTTGACTTTATTACATAAACTTTAACCTGGGATTGTTACACAAAATATACCTTGTTGTTACAACTTTAAGTCTACTCCTTGAATTTAAAAATATATATCGTTTTTAATTGACTTCTAATTTCCAATATAATCCAAGAAAAAAATTCTAAGTCATACCTCCTTGACACAATCCATAATTAGCCCTAATGTTTTCCCCACAACTTCTTGAAGGCTTGGTGAAAACCTTGTCAAAGCTTGCCTTATAACTTCATCAAGGGTTGCTTCAATACTTCTACAAGATCAAATCAAATTTTGCTCCATAACTAGTACAAGATAGGCACCAAGGTATGCTCCAAACTTCTACGCAACTAGCATCAAGGTCCTTGAAATTGCATTAGACTTTGCTTTAGAATCAGCCTCAAGACCACTAAATTTTTGCCTCATAAACAATCCTCAAGTACTGCAACAAGTTGGTGCAATTTTGACCTCAAAAGAGGCCTTCAAATATCCCACAAATCAGTCTCAAAGTAGGGTGAAGCGATCTTGGATAATCTTCCTCAAAGGGCCCAATAGGTGCCTCATACTATTACCTTAAAGAGTCGAAAGTTTGCCTCAGACAGTTGTCAAAAGTTTGTATCGCAATAATACCTCAAAGAGCCAAAATTGTTCCCCATAAGGTTACCAAAAATCTACCTCATAATACTACCTTAGATGGCTAAAATTTTACCTCAAAACACTGCCTTAGATGACCCAAAACTGACCTAGAAGGAGTTCTCAAAGCAGGTCGAAGTTTCCATAAGGGAACAAAATTTAACCTTAGGTAGTGCCTAAGGATAGCCTATTGATCAACAAGTTTATCCTTCACAAATTAGTCCTTAAAGAAGTTTGTCCCACACTCACAAAATATGCATCAAAATGCCTTCATCGTAGCTTTTAAAAACAATTATTTCCAAAACGTCATATAGAGAATTATTCCTTCGGATTTGGACCTTCTTCACAGATCTTCATCGAAGCTCAATCCTGATACTACTCCTTGATATTTTAGATTCATATCCATGAATTTCTTACATGGAAAGTCCATGACTAGGGGTTATATATATGCATTTTTTATTGACGCTATATTAGGGTTGACCTAATCCTAGAATAAAAAATCTCCCCTAAAAATACACAACTTTTCGCTAGATCCGACTTGAAGAATTTGATATTAGGATGAACTATAAAAGGAGAATTCATCATTCTTTAAAAAATATTTTTTGTCTTTCAAAAACCATTTTTTCAAGGTTGATTTTACACAGGACTTTTGCCAAATTGAATCGCAATTTTGACCTCCTTAAATGAATTATTAAGGCCGTGAATTTATGGGGCAAGAGCTAGTGAGAAACCTGTTCATTTGGGGCATCAATATTCAAACTAGGATATATCTTAAACCAAGAGGTCCCACATAGCGTGTCACTTATTGAACTAAATGGCATGATAAGGGCTATCAATCTAGGGAGGTATTGCATCCAAATTCACTTATATTTGCACACATTTCATCAAACATTTGTTGGCCCATGCACCCTTTAACATCAATGACAAATTATTCCAACAACTTCCTAGTTTCCCCTATGGGTGAAGGGGCGATCACAGGCATCGAACTCCCCCACATAGTACACAACAAGCCACGTCATTGGTTGCTTAACTGTAACACCCTCCCCCCACATCCACCCAAGTAACCTTGCCAATCGGGGTAAACATGAGACAAGAGGCTACTATGATCAGATTCAATCTCCCAAGTGACCTTAAGGAAGTGGAATCGACGAAACATCACACACAGTCATCCAACATCATCCACAGAACCTTTAGGAGACAAGTCAGCCACTCAAACAACATGACCATGGGTCCTACTATTGTTTGAGAAACTTAGGGCAGAGTAACGCTCCCCAGACACTGCCAAGGAGAGTTATGACGCTCCCTAGACACTGCCAAGGCAAGTTATAACGGTCCTTAGACACTACCCATGCGATTTACTCTCTAAATTAATGCTTTGTTTGCTATCATTCCAGGAATTGAGCCACCTTTTTCAGCCCGTAGCCCTGGACATTGCCCAAAATGGAATGATCACGTAAAATTGGTAAGAATACAAGGAAACATGGATTTAAAAGCAATAAGCTGATAAGACCATAACCATACCCCTACTAGCCATGACAGGCATTTCATCAAACATATCATCAACATGTAACCTATATGTGTAAACAACAAAATTAAGTATAGGGATCTCATACTTATATGAGAATCGCCATGAACCATGTTTCCTCGTGTCATTTGTTGCCTTATCATCTATTAGGTCATAGACACATATTCCATTCACATACAAGAAAAAATATGTTGAGATCCATACATAGTTGTTGTCATAAAATGTGTATAGAACCATCATAATAGGAAAAAAATTACCATAAGCATATCATCTATCAAGATCCATATATACACTAGTACATTTGCGCATGAAAATCAAGGGAAGGAATTTCTCATTAATAAATGCAATGAACCAACCAGTGATGGGACTACCACATTCCACCCAACCATAGATTTGCTGAGCCAATTCTCTCTTCATCCAATCACCCTCGTGCCGTATTCCAAGCATGAATGTGGGATTCATAGAACACATCAGAAAACACCAATCAATGTGGATGCCACCGGAGTTCTCTACCTATACCATGAGGAATTTGAGTGCCTCCTAGTCTCTTAGGCTTTACTGTGCATTCGCAGTTTAATCCAGGGATCACTAGGCCCTGCACCGAGACATACTCTCTAGGATTTACTGTGCATTCCATCCTAGAATCACTAGGCCCAACAAAGAGGAAATCCACCTCTTGACTTTACCGTACATCCCGCCATTCACTGGCAACGATTCCTAGGCCCACCAAGGCACACAATCTAGTTATACTGCAACCCATAGTCCAGTTCAGGGGTTACTATTCTAGTGGATTTGTGCATCCACAATCTGGTTTAGGGACCACTACCACCACATGTTTGTCAATTCAGAGATCCACCCCACTCAGCTTCGAATCCAATCTGGTCATCCCAAACAAACTGCATGAGAGAACCCACCTCATCAAAGCTATCAGGAAATGGCAAGGCAGGCTGAAAATATTGTCACACCTGGAAAAACCCATGCCATGGTAGAAAAGAAACACATGCAATCCCATGCATGCCAAATCTAGCAAGGAAAATACACATGCAAGTTGATACCCGCAATGAAGGTTGTTGTAGCTGCTTGATACCGCCTTTCCCCACTTGATCTTTTCTTCCTCTTGCCTTCTTTGCCTTTCTTGCTCCAATGCCAAAGTGCTCCAAGAAACTCTGTGTCCAATAATATGAGAGAGAGAGAGAGAGAGAGAATAATGAGAGAGGTCCAAGGCTAAACAGACAAAAAGGTTACCAATTGATCCTTAGAAGCCTTTTTTATGAACGAGGCCTCTATTTTCTTCATTTTCCTCCTCACATGCAACTTGTGACCTTTCACCTCCCTTTTTTCCTAATTTCCATTATTTTCATAAATAAATGTGCCAAAAATGCTTTTTTGCCTTTTAATGCCTTAACCATTGCCTTTTCCAATTTTCTTAGCCATAAACAACCAAATAAACACACACTAGGATGTCATGCCCAACATTCAGCTTGGAATAAGTGTCCCAGTCATCTGTAGTTATTTTTTTTAACATTTATTACATGGAATTTTCACCAGGGTTGTTACAAAACCCTCCCCCTTGGGGGACACCGTCCTCAGTGTTCAATCACACATATACCTCAGCAACCTGTTGAAAGAAGGCATACTGCTTATGGAGCTTTATAACACAGCTCGATGCATTATTTACAATGAAATATCTACTCAAGACATAACATCTAACAACATGACAACATACGACATAGTGGAGTTTTATATCACAACTCATTACGATATTTACAATGATCATCCTATTGAGTGCCAATCCATATAACATCATAACATCATGACAACGTAACCACATGATTGCATAATAACCTAAAAACATAATCATAATGACATGACACCCATATCGTGTAGTGGAGCTTTATAACACATCTCGTTACAGTATTTACATGCATACACGGGTTTACATATAGCAACATTATCAAAATCATATATACCAAAACATATGTCAAATCGTATACCAAAACATATATCAAATATATACTAACATCATATAGCATATATCAAAAGATCATATAGCATGGATCAACCATCATAAGCATATATCGATCACCATAAAGCATATACTAAACCAACATAAAGCAAATACTAAACCACCATGAAGCAACTACCAAGACATCATAAGCAAATACCAAACCACCATAAAGCAACTACCAAGCCACCATAAGCAATTATCAAGCCATATAAGAAATCATCAAACCACCATATCAAAGTTGCATTGCCTCAACTGGTAAACAAGGAAGGATACATAGCCCGCATCTGATCCACCATCCCCCATGTAGCTTCATTGGGCCCAAAGTGCTTCCGTTGCACTTTAACTTGCTCTACTAATCGATTCCAGAGCATGAGCACCTTTTTCTACAATATATACTGAGGCTCTGACTGGAATTATCCATCTGGTTCCACCTATAATACAAATCAGTCAATCACATGATCAACATCTTTAACATGCTTCTTAAGAAATGAGACATGGAAAACATCATTTACTTTCACTGTCAGAGGCAGTGCAAGTCAATAAGCTACTGGCCCAATCCTATAAATAATACTGAAGGGTCCACAAAATTGTGGTACCAGCTTGGCACATGAGCCAATCCGCAAGGAGCTCTTCTTCGGTTTGATGCACAGATACATTTGTTCCCCAACCTGGAACTCCTTGAACAACCTATTCATGTCTACATAACTCTTATGCCTATCATGTGTTGCCTTTAGATTCTTCTTGATCCCCTGCATCTCCTATTCCATGTCTGCCAACATATTTGGTCCAATCAATACTCTACTAACCGGATCACTCCAACTGATGGAAGTGTTACAACTTTGCCCATACAATGCCTCAAAAGGACTCATCCTCAATGACTCTTGATAACCGTTGTTGTATGCAAACTCAACCAAAGTAAGATACTCTTCCCACTTCCTTTGTTGATGCATCACATACATCCTAAACATATCCTCCAATATCTTGTTAACCCTCTCTGTCTGTTCATTAGTCTACAGATGATAAGTTGTGTTCAAGGCCAACTCCATTCCCAAACCTACAAATAGCTCCTTCGAAAACTTGGAAGTGAACTTTGTATCTCTATCTAACACAATCTTCTTCGGAACACCATGTAGTCTAACCATGTCTCGGATGAATACATGTGCCGCATCACTAGCTAAGAATGTAGACTTCACTGGAATGACGTGTGCAACCTTTGTTAACCTGTCCACAATGACCATGATGGAATCATGTTGCTTCACTATCTTTGGAAACCCTATGATGAAATCCATGGAAATGACCTCCCATTTCCACTCGAGAATAGTGATCGGTTGTAGCAGTCCACCTATATGTTTTCACTCTTCTTTCACTTGCTGATAATCGAAACATCTCACCACAAACACTGCTACGTCCCTCTTCAGATTCGACCAATAGTAATATATCTTCACTGTTGTGAGTGTCTTATGATAAACTGGGTGACCTGAATATGGTTTCACATGAAACTCCCTCAATATCACCTTCTTGAGCTTACTGCTATCTGGCACATATATCCTGTCTCAAAACCTAACCAATCCATCTGTCGTAAGATAATAATCCAAGTCCTATGCACCTGCACCTATACCCATACTTGTACCTATACTGCCACTTGTACTTGTACCACTGTATGTACTTGTACATGCACCTGTACCTGTACCTGTACATGAACTTATACTATCACCCAGTTGCAACATGTGCACAATATCCATATATCTAACATCCTGGTGTCCCACCTACAAGATCCTATCCTGCAAATCTATCCTATAAGAGCTCATAGCTACCAAGTGATTCACCTGTATCTGTCTATTGAGAGCATCTGCCACCCTATTCTCCTTACCTTTGATGTACCTGATATTGCAATCAAACTCGTTGATCATTTCCAACCATCTAGCCTACCTAGCATTCAAATTTGGTTGGTCAAATGAATACCTCAACCCAATGTGGTCACTCATAAGCACAAACTTCTTTCCAAGAAGATAGTGCCTCCACATATTCAGTGCATGTATAATTGCTGCTAACTCAAGATCATGCATCGAGTAGTTATGCTCATGCTCATTTAGTTTCTATAACTCACAACATATGACTTATCCATCATGCATAAGGACTCCACCAAGCCCTCTCTTACAAGCATCTGTACATACTACGAACTCTTTGTCTGGATCTGCAATTTGTAGCACTGGTGCATGTGTCAGCAATTTCTTAAGCTAGTCAAAGCTAGCCTCACACTCTTCGGCTCATTCGAACTTCTTACCTTTCCTCTACAATGATGTGATAGGATAAGAAATCTTTGAGAAGTTCCTGATGAACCTCCTATAATAGCCTGCCAAACCCAAGAATGATCTCACCTCATCCAAACTCTTAGGAGCTACCCACTCCATGATGGCCCTTGTCTTCTTTGGATCTATTGCAGTGCCCTCCTTGGAGACAACACGTCCCAAGTATTGTACCTCAGTCTGAAAGAAGCTACATTTGTTGAGCTTAGCATACAACTGATGCTCTCCCAACAACCTCAATATTGCTACTAAGTGCTCAACATGCTCTTCCTCACTTTTAGAATATACCAGTATATCATCGATGAACACAATAACAAACATATCTAAATATGGACGCAACACACTATTCATCAAACACATGAATGTAGCTGAAGCATTAGTTAATCCAAATGGAACAACAACAAACTCATAATGTCCATACCTGTTCCTGAACACAATCTTGTATATGTCCTCCTCTTTGATGTGTACCTAATGGTATTCGAATCTCAAGTCAATATTTGAGAACATTGTTGCTCCCTTCAGTTGATCGAACAAGTCATCAATCCTTGGCAAAGGATATCTATTCTTAATAGTCACGTTGCTCAACTGCCTATAATCAATGCATAATCTAAGAGTATCGTCCTTCTTTCTTACAAACAAGACCGGTGCGCCCCAAGGTGATACACTTGGCCTAATGTATCCCTTGTCCAACATTTCCTTCAACTGCAATTTCAGCTCAACCAACTAAGGCGTGCTCATCCTATAATGTGCTTTTGATGCTGGGGATACCCTTGGCACTAACTCAATCGAAAATTCTACCTCCCTGTGAGGTGGAAACTCTATAATGTCCTTAGGAAATACATCCCTGAATTGTTGCAACACTGGGTACCTGTTCAACACATTTGCATCCTCAACCTCCTTACCCTTATCACTAGAAATGTGTACTACAAATTGTTTTCACCCTTTCCTGCAGCTACTCTTTTCTTGCATACATGCCACCATCCTAACTGACGTGGCCTTATTCTTAACTTGCAACACTCTTGGTTCCCCATTGTCATCAAGACACTCAACAGCTTTGTCATAACAATCAACCTTGGTTCTATGAAGATACAACCAATCCATGCCCAATAACATATTGTATAAACCCAACGGTAATACATTCAAATGTGTTGTTGTAGTCATACCATTCAAATCAAATGTGCAATCTCTTACTTAATGATAAACTCGCTTCTTCGTATCTGTAGCCAACTGCATAACCAAGACTCTGCATGCAATTCCTTATTCAACCCACACTTATCCACCAAGTTAGGACTAACATATCTATAATTAGATCATGGGCCAATCAAAATAGAAATAACTTGATCAAAAAGCTTACCATCCATCTCAATGATAGATGCATGGTGTTCTGCTTTCCCATTGTCAACTATTGCATAGACACATGGAATACTTTGGCCAACATCCCCAACATTTTGTGCTTCTTGTGCGTTGTATATCTTAGGCCTTCCACCCTGAGGTTATGGACAATCTCTCCTAAGGTGTTCTTCACCACATGTCCAACACTCCAACCGACTAGTGCCCTCACCTCTATGTTGTTGCTTCTACTGTGGCCTGTGTCCTTGTCTAGCTGCATTAAATCTCTTTTGCGGTGCCACATTTTCTTTCCCATCTGCATGTTGAGGCCTTATCCTCTTATGTTGTCATTTACCTCTACCTCTGTCTTTTCCTTTCCATCCATGCTGAGAATCATTCTTATGCTTTCATTGCTCATAACAATGCTTCAGTTTCCCATTGAATTCCTCAAGTGATTGAGGCTCATCATACTAATTCTGATCTCTAAATGCTAATGGCAAACCACTGACGAATATCTGAACTTTAGCCTTCTCATCAGTAAGATATGGTACATACTTCAATAACTCAAGAAACTTGTTCGTATCCTCTTCCTCTGTCATTGACCCCACCTTTAACTCATAGAACTCTTTAGCCTTATTGCCGTAGTACCTTTCTGACAAGTACTTCTTCTTGAAAAGCCCCTTGAATTCCTACCAACTCAAGTCATCTATTCCGATGTCTCTAACCTACTTAACATCTTCCCACCAGATGTTTGCTTTACCTTTAAAGCTAAAGATAGCTATTCAGACCTTCATTTTATCTGTGTACTCATGTGACTCAAATAATTTGTTCATGCCAAGTATCCAAGCCTCTGCATCTTTCGGCTACTTCACATCTCCATCAAAAGTATGTGGTTTTGCTTTCTTGAATTCATCCGGAAAGTACCCCCTATCATTCCTCCTGTAAGGATGACAACGATGATGATCATGATGTCTATCAAAACCAGAACTAGAATAACACCTGTACGCATCGCCCCTCCTTTTCGGAGTGTCCAACAACCCACCATCTCTCACCATGTCAGATCTATCTGACTTGTGTTTACTAGGAGATCTATTTCCATATGTTCCATTAGTTCCATCCTCATGTGCATGGTTGATCTGAAGTGGCCCTTGTAGTTGCAAGTCCGACAAACTCTGAAGAAGTATAACATTAACTTCTGCTTGCTTCTCTTGTGCCTATATGTTCCAGTCATTATCCGCATTACAACTCCTTGTCTCTTCCTTCAAGCTCCTTAGTGTATCGGCCAAATCAAAAGTATGCCCCACACCACGCTACTCATTTGATGCATAGGGAGATTTCACGTAGACTACCACCTTGCTAGCCATTTGATCGCTTTCTTCCTGCAATGCATAATATGGCAAATAATCAAAATCACAATAAACCAATGTACCTTAGTATAGCTTGGGGAGGATACCTTTTATGGAAGATCACTGTGATACAAGTATAACATAATTATAACATCGTATAGACATGCACAAATAAATGAATCAACACATAAACATCACTCTAACTAGCATCCAATCATCAATTCAAGGCCATATCAATAATGCATGCTATGACTTCATGCATGACAACAACCATTACCCCATTGTACACATTTCTACATGCAACTGACAATATGCATAAGCAATGCCATACCAACTACAAATACGCATAACTACATGTAGTCAAACATAATTGATCAGTTCTTGTAATTAGCCTACAAGATTGATGCATGTAATCAAAATATTCAAAATGTAACCTAACATACAAGGATGTAAGTAGGCAAGATAAAATCAACATGTAAGCGACAAATAACCATATACAATCAGTCACATACTCATGTCAAATATTCTTCACGAAATCAACATCAAATTCTCCATGCTAACCATATTACAACCCTAATCAATCATCAAGCAAATGCAACAAGAACATAAGTGTAAGAGACACACATGCAACTGACATGCATGCATGACCAACACACATTCAATCCATTCAGTCCGAGAGTTGAACCATGCTCTGATACGTCTTTGTAACACCCTCCTCCCACATCAACCCAAGTAACCCTGCCAACCAGGGTAAACATGAGACGAGAGGTTACTATGATCATATTCAACCTCCTAGGTGACCTTAAGGAAGTGGAATCGACAGAACATCACACACAGTTATCCAACATCATCCACAGAACCTTTAGGATACAAGTCAGCAACTCAGACAGCATGTCCTTGGGTCCTACTGTTGTTTGAGAAACTTAGGGCAAAGTAACGCTCCCCAAGCACTACCTAGGCGAGTTATAACGCTCCCCAAACACTACCAAGGCGAGTTATAATGCTCCATAGACACTGCCCATGTGAGTTAGTCTCTAAACTAACACTCTGTTTGCTATCATTCCAAGAATTGAGCCACCTTTTTCGGCCTAGAGCCCGAGACACTGCCCAAAATGGAATGATTGCTTAAAATTGATAAGAATACAAGGAAATAAGGATGCAAAAGCAATACATTGAACAAGACCATAACCATACCCCTACTAGCCATGACATGCATTTCGTCAAACATATCATCAACATGTAACCTATAGGTGTAAACAATAGAATTAAGTGTAGGGATCTCATACTTATCTGAGAAACGCCATGAACCATTATTTCCTCATGGAATTTGTTGCCTTATCATCTATTAGGTCATAGACACATATTCCATTCACATGCAAGAAAAAACATGCTAAGAGCCATACATAATTGTTGTCATAGAATGTGCATATAACCAGTATAATAGGAACAAAAATACCATAAGCATACCATATTTCAAGATCTATATACATACCAGTACATTTGCACATGAAAATCAAGGGAATGAATTTCTTATAAATAAATGCAATGAACCAACTGGTGATGGGACTGCCACGTTCCACCCGACCATAGATTGGTTGAACCAAGTCTCTCTTCAGCTAATCACCCCCGTTCCATATTCCAATCATGAATGTGGGACTCATAGAACATATTACAAAACACCAATCAATGTGGATGCCACTGGAGTTATTTGCCTACACCATGAGGAATTTGAGTGCTTCTTAGGCTCTTAGGATTTACTATGCATCTGCAGTCTAATCCAGGGATCACTAGGCCCTACATTGAGACATACTGTCCAGGTTTTACCGTGTATTCCATCCCGTAATCGCTAGGCCCAACGGAGAGAAAATCCACCTCTTGGCTTTATCATATATCCCGCCATCCACCAACAAGGATTCCTATGCCCAAAGATGCACATAATCTGGCTTTACCGCAACCCACAGTCTAGTTCAGGGGTTACTAGGCTAGTGGCTTCGTGCATCCGCAGTCCAGTTCAGGAACCACTACCACAATATGTTTGTCAATTCATAGATCCACCCCACTCAACTTTGACTCCAATCCGGCCATCCCACACAAAGCGCATGAGAGAACCCATCTCATAAAAGCTATCAAGAAATGGCAATGCTAGGCTAAAAATATTGTCACACCTAGAAAAACCCATGCCATGGTAGAAAAGAAACACATGCAATCCCATGCATGCCAAATTTAGCAAGGAAAATACACATGCAAGTTGATACCTGTAATGAAGCTTGTTGTGGCTGCTTGATCCTGCCTTTCCCTACTTGATCTTTGCTTCCTCTTGCCTTCTTTCCCTTTCTTGCTCCGAGGGTACTTTCTCGATGAATTTAAGAAATGCACTTCGTGATATTAGAATGACAAAGAATGATACAGTGGCTTCATACTTTGTGAGGATCTCTCAAATGAGAGATCAAATACAAGTTATTGATAATGAGGGAACTTGTGATCTTAGTACTCAATGGACTACCACAATCATGGGATTTGTTTTCATCGAGTATAAGCAGTTCAAAGGATTGTCCAAGTTTGGAAGAATTATGGGCAACTTGTTCTCAGGAATAATAAATACTTTTATCTAGAGAAATAAATTCAAAGGAAGAAGAAGATTTCCAAGCATATGCATCTCGTTCCAAGAAAGTTGCAGGAAGTGTTGAAAATGTAATAGATGTTGGTCTTCTTAATGTAATACAAATGTATCATTAATGTACTTATTATATTCATTTATTACATTCATTATTATTATTCCATTTCTAGTCAAAGAATGTTGCTTATGCTTATAGGGTTAATTGAGCAAAAAAGAAAATTTATTATGAGTCAAAGAAATGTAATTGAGTCAAATTTGCATTTGGACTTCTTGTGAGAAAAAGAAAATTATTTTATCTTGAGTTCAAAGAGTCAATTTGTCATCCATAAACCAAGTCGGCCCTCCCTGGATAACTTAGCCTAAAGAGGCGGCTATTAAACCTCCTCAACATGTATAAACAAAAGGCAACTCGACCTCATTCACTTACTCATCCATCACTTCGATTTCTATGCAAGAAGAAGAAGAAAATCAATGAAAGTCAAAGGAGAGAGAGAGTGAAGTCAAAGGAGAGAGAAATTATTACTATCTACCCTAATATATTCACATGTTCGAGTTTCCTGCAGTTTTTTAGCGTTGTTACAAGGCTAAAATTCCTCCTTTACTACAGATCCTAGATTTTTTGTACTTTGACCCGATTTCAGAAGGGTTTGACTAGCATTGACTTTTGTTGACTTTGACTTGTTGAGGAGACTTGGAGGAGATATGAATTGGGGTCTTTGTGGAAATAGTGGCCTTGGTCTTGGGTTTTGGATATCTCACTTTGATGTGATCCTATAAGAAGAGGATTTCTTGGGTTTTACCCCTTGTGGGGTTTTGCCCTGGCTTGGAGCCTAATTTTTTGTGTCCTTTGTCTCTTTGTGATCTTTATGTTTTGTATATTTTGGTAATTTTTTGATGAAGAGAATATAAATTTAATAAAAGGCCAACAAACATTCATAAGTAATTATCGATTTAAGAAAAACCAATCCTAATGTACAAGCATTATGATTTCTCAACATGGTATCAGAGCTAAGGTGAAGAAAAGGCAGCATGAAGATCACATTTTGTTGGCACATTTGAAGATACTTATACAAACAATCATCTCACTCTTAAGATACACTTACATCAACTACATTAGAGGACACCATTTGCAGCAGCTTTACTTGAAGCTATTCTTGCAGGAAAAAGAAGAAGACACAAGGATCGTCATCATTGTAGCAGACATTAGTCACGTTTGAAAAAGACCATTGTAACAACTATCTCTCTTTCTTGAAGATATCATTGAAGACTCTTCAAAACATTAACAAGCTCCTATTCATTCATCACCCATCATTGAAGAAGTCATTGTAGCAGCTTGAAGACACTATTATAACAACCATCCTTGAAAACATCACTATTGCAACCATCACTCAAAAACATCTTTGGATACTCTTGGAAGCATAATAAACATTCTTGGAGAACTCTTATAACAACCTATTCTCCTTTGAATAGTAAGTACTTTACTACATTCTATGTCTCAACCTCCTAGCCAAATGGCATTTATCTATAAGGAAGGCAAAAATCTTGATGGAGCCTCTAATTTCAAGGCTTGGAAAAAGAGAATTGATTTGGTTCTCGTAGAAAATGAAGTCATGGATTTCATTCTAGGAAAATTTCCAGCACCAAAAAAATACAATGCTTAAGAAGTGGCCAAGTACAATAAAGGAGAAGTTAGGGCTCAAAGGATTCTCTTTGAGTATATCAAAGGTCGTCTTATCTCCTTTGTTTCAGATTTTTCTACATCCAAAGAAGTCTATGACAAGTTGGTGAGATTATATTCCATCAATAGTATATGTCATAAAATATGTTTAAGGAATCAACTTTATAGAACAAGGATATAAAACGATGAAGATGTGGTCTCATAGATTATGAAAATATCATTGAAGGATCAACTTCAATGATTTGGAGAAGTCATATTTTATGTTAAATTAATCACTTTTGTACTTAAGACTCTACCCCCAGATTGGAGTGGTTTTGTTAGTACCATCTACGCAAGAAAAGAAACTCCAACATTTGAAGAACTTTGGGCACAACGTATTCTAGAAGAAGCAAGGTTAAAAGCCAAGGATGACATTGAATTTAATAATGAAAATGCTCAAGCTTTTGTTACTGGATCAAGGAAGAATTTTGGAAAAATTGGAATATTTGAACCTCGTCATAGATACAATAACAACAACAACAATCAACCATGTGGAAACTGAGACATGTATAAAGTGTAATGGTTTGGTGTTTGGTTGCAACGAATTTGCACATTATAAAAGAAAGTGTCCCAAAGATCTCGAGTACAAGAAGAACAACAAGAGGAAAGAGAGAAGTGAAGATCACATTGCAGAAGATAAAGAAGCAGAGAAGAAACCGAACATTGAAGACAACAAAGACCTCTAATATTGAAAAATACCTGGTTTTCAAGCAGTTTGTTTTCATTTAATGGCAGTTAGAGTAGCTGTTACAATTACATTTTGTAAAGATTCTTGGGATTCACAAATTATAGTGTCATGGAAATTACATTTTGAAGAATCATATAGATTTGGAAGAAATATAGTCTACATGGAGTCCTATAAGAGACGCTCAATAACATATCTTCACAAAGAGTTGAAAGAAGTCATCACATTATCTAGCTAGCCAGGATAGAAGAGTTTGGGTCACCAAAAATTGTCTACACATCATTCCATAGTCACAAGTATTCTATATTCTCCGAAGCAATTAGTTTCATCATAAAGATTTAGAAGCAGTCATCTAGCAAGGAAGAACTACAAGATTCACAATAGATACAGAACAATTGATCTAGGAGGATTCCGTTGATTCAATTGTATAGGTGTTCAACTGTCGTCATCAGTGTTCAATGTATTCGTCGCTTTAGTTCAGCTTCGAAAGTTCGACAGTGTTGGTTATGGATTAGGTTTTTTAGGTAATAGTTTTTCATGGCGTTAGTTGATATGGGTTTGTACATGGTTGTCGACTTGTGTTCATTGACAGTTCCTCCAGGATTGGTCGACGACATGTGTCTTGTCGTTCGACTCACAGGATTTGGTGTCGACATGGTTGTGTTGTCCAGTGCAGAGGTTCGATGTGTCGACATAGGGTGTCGTCTGATGCAAAGGTTCGATATGGTTCACCTTTTCAAGATTTAGGGTGTCGTCGTAAAATGCTCTTGTGTCGAGAATATGCTTTTGGGTTTTGTCTCAAGGTGACAAATGTATTACAAAAACCCTAATCTAAATCCTAAATCTAAACCTCAACCTAAGCTAAATGCAAATACATTAAATACCTAAGATCTAAACCTATGTCTAAGTCCTACCTACCACATTAGAAAACAAAACATTCAAACCTAGCACCTAAAGTCCTAACCCTAACCATATAAACTTTCGGCCTATATTAATACAAAGTCAAACATAAAAAAAAAAATGCAAATTAAATACACAGGCTCCTAACCGCATGCTTAGACAGCAGCGGAATCATGGTAATGTGACTAGCAACAAGGTAACCATAGCATCCAACGAAGCCACTGACTGCTAACCATCAAGGATTGTGCATGTGAGCGGGCAGAGGAGACCAACAGGTTTGGAAACCAAGAACTCAGACTACGTCGAAACCACAGTGGTTGTAACATGTGAACGAGATCAGAGTTTACCATAACCGCAAATCGGAACCACACATTCAACAAGTAGTTGTCGGAACCGTCGGATCCCTAACCACGTTTATAACAACAATCACATGGGCTGTCTCCCCTCCGCTCAGTCAGCCAAACTGCTTGCGGTTTCGGGGTTATGATAAAGTTATTTTTGGTTTTTTTTTTTTAAATAGTTTGTCAACAAACTTATTCAATGACCATGCCAAGCTAGCAAGGTGTCTAATGCCAACAGGACCAAAGCTAAACCCCTACCCAAAAGCAACCAATTCATCTTGTAATCAGCCCATGGAATATTTGATGAACCTGGAGGCCTTTAAAAGGCGGATTTGCTTCTTTGAAGACATTAGGGTGGTTTTGACTTTTTTATGCAGATTCTGGAGGATATAGGTGGTTTTTGTTTCAGGGTTACGGGAGCATCTAGGGTCGGTTTTGGAAAACGTAAGAAGCATTGGAAAGCTAGTTCAGAGGGATATCTGATGATAGTGATCAAAATTTCTTGTATACACATTCAGTCTCGTATTTTCTCTGTGTAATCAACTTCTTTTGTTCATTCCTAATAAAAACGGTCGCCCATCTTGAAAGCGGACCCAGAGTCGTAGTCCATCAGGGACGAACTTCGTCATCAATCTTGTTGTCTGGTATCGCTGTGTTTTTACTGTTTGCACTTCCGTTATGCATCGATTTTATGTTTAATCAGCTATCGTAAAGTGTTCTTATCAAGCAATTTTCCTTGATTTGCGTGCTTTCAGCTAACATTCAAATCATTAATGGTTAATCAATTCTACATCAGTTTTTAGTTTATGGTCATTTCAAATCATATAATTTGGTATCAGAGTAGGTTGTGTTTGTAGAATTTGTTATTGAATATTAACCAGGTCAAAGTCGCAATGAGGAGAAGGAATCCTTGAGCATATCAATCCAAATATTGGAAAGTGACGAGTCGTTCATAAATCGACCATGTCAGGACCTGATGTAGGTGAAAACATTGAAGCTAAGATGATTGAAGAATAGTTTGAGCAGGTGTTCCTAACCATGCATCATATGTTGGGAAAATTGTATGAAGACAAGAAGGCAAGAGATGCAGCTTCTTCTTCAAAGCCATCGAAGAAGGACAAGGGTAAAGGGAAGGCTAATAAACCACCTTCACCTCCATCATCTCCATCATCCTCTTCTTCTTCTTCTTCTTCTTCCAGTGCTGAATCTGAAACGAAAAAGAAACCTAAGAAAACATCACTTTTGAAACTTGATGTTAAATTTAAATTACCTGTTTATGATGGTGAAATGAATCCTGAAAAGTTAGATAACTGGATAAAGAAGTTAGAAGTGTATTATCACATTCAGAACATTTCTAGCGACAAAACTCAAATTCATTTAGCTACACTTAGAATGGGGGGAACAACTTTCATCTGGTGGGAAAGTAAAACTTAGATAGATGTAAAGCGTAAAGGAAAAGTCATCTCATCATGGTCTAAGTTTTTAAAAGCTCTTAGGAAATAGTTCTATCCTTTGGGATACATGCAACAAGCTATTATTGATTGGTAGCATTTGAGGCAAGGTAAAGGGTAGAGTGTTCAGGAGTTTACTCAGGAGTTCAAAAAGAAAGCATTGGCGCTTGGTATTTCATTGGATACACGTGAAACTTTGTTAAAATACATTGGTAGTTTACATTCATAGTTGCAGCATACTTTATTGATGTTTAGTCCTGATCATTTTGATGAGGTGTTTGTTCATGCCATGCATATTGAATCAGGTGGCAGACCATTCAAGTTTTCATCACTGTCATCCAAAGAGTTGGAAACCAAAGATTCTAGTGACAATAAGGGAAAGAACAATTTTAAAGAGAAAGAAATCAATGATCGTTTAGAAGGAAATACCTACTTGTTCTCATTGCCAGAGAATCGGTCATGATGAATCAAAGTGCTGGAAACTTCACCCTGAAATTAAGCCCAAAAAGTTCCTTAAGGAGAAGGATGAAAAGAAGGCCATTGCAAAAATCCAGCAGGATCTAGGTTTAGATTCAGGTGATGAAAGGAGGATAACCGCCATGGTTACGATAGGTAAAACTTCTGATACTGGTTCAAGTTCGAAAAATATTGCATCTTCTTCAAACATAAATCCTTCACATGAGGATAAAAGAGTTGAATTGTTTAACATAAGGATAACTTATAAGCATACAAGGATAGACACAATGTCTGACAATGGATCACAGGTGAATATAATCTCTGAATATTTAGTTAAAAGTTTGGGTTTGGAAACACGGAATCATCCAAGACCTTACCCATTAGGATGGCTAAATAAATCAACTCATATAAAAGTCACCAAACAATGTCGATTAATATTTTCCATAACAACCGATTACATTGATGAAGTGGAATTAGATGTGGTTCCAGTAGAAATATGTGGAGTTGTTTTAGGAAGTCCTTATCTTTATGATAGTGATGCAATATTTTACATGAGAGAACATAAATATCACCTTAAGAAAGATGGGGTTGAATTTATTGTCAAGGCACATCAAAGTAAAAATCACTTGAATTCAATTAATGTTAATCAGATGAAGCAATTAATAAGTTTAAACAAGCGATTTGTAATCATGCATGTAAAGGATCAACATAACAACCAACATGATTCTTGTTTAAGTTATGCAACTCAGCTTAAATACGGTTTGTTTCAAGAGATAGAAACTTGTTCAGTTCTATGTAAAACCAAACATCTAAATCATAAGTAGGGAATGCAACATGAGTTACAATTTGTGCCTAAAGCTCCTCTTTCTAATGTCAAAATGAATCAAATCAGTTTAAGTTTGGAACTTAACAATTGTGGGGATACAGGTCAGTATTGGGAAAAGTCAGTGTTCAATTTCTCTTGTATTGTGTCGCCATGTCATGTCTCGAACAGTTTGGAAACCTCTTTTCAAGTGGAGAGGAAACCTATTTGTTTTCACATCAAAGCCTTTTCTAAAACAGTGTCAAAGTGTCTAATGGGAACTTATGCATCAGAGGAAAGTGCTAATCAATGGAAACATCATGTAAAAAATGAAGGAAAAGTGATTCAAATAAATCAATAGCTAACTAAATACTTCCAAAATCAAACTAAGTTGCAGCAAATTTCACCTTACGGTTGGATAGGTTCAGTGCAGCAAGTTCACTTAGTAAATAGGAATCGGGAAAGTATGATAAGTCAAATAGCTGGTTTGATGTCAAAAGTATCCTTGATTATCTCTGTCATTCCGCAAAATAGATTTTTTATACATGTTGATGGTACTAAACAACATCCAATAGAGATTGTTTTCAAAGATTGTGAATCACTAACTCATGATTCTTCGTGGAAAGAATTCAATTGTCATGTTGATAACAGGTTGTTTGCCCATCGTCACAAGTTTTTCATACTACAGATGGATGAAACAGGTCACCGAATCGAAAGGTACCATGGTTAGCATCATCAGGGTCATCACTTGCAAGTGATTAATCAAATGTATTGGTACATTGTCAGTTCAAGGTGGAAAGAGAGGGATTTCTACCCTCATCGACTATTTGTCTAGTTAAACTTTTGTGGTCCAAAAGCTTTCAAGTGGAGAGGAATGATCCAGGAGGATTCCGTTGATTCAATTGTAGAGGTGTTCAAGTGTCGTCATCAGTGTTCAATGTAGTCATCGCTTCAGTTTAGCTTCGACAGTTCGACAGTGTTGGTTATGGATCAGGTTGTTCAAGTAATAGGTTTTCATGGCGTTAGTTGATACGGGTTTCTACTTGGCTTTCGACTTATGTTCATCGACAGTTTTTCCAGGATTGGTCGACAACATGTGTCTTGTCGTTCGATTCGCAGGATTTGGTGTCGACATGGTTGTGTCGTCCATTGCAAAGGATCGATGTGTCGACATAGGGTGTCGTCTGATGCAAAGGTTCGATATGGTTTGCTTTTTCAGGATTTACGGTATCATCATAAAATGCTCTTGTGTCGATGATACGCTCATGGGTTTTGTCTCATTATGACAAATGTATTACAAAAACCATAATCTAAATCATAAATCTAAACCTCAACCTAAGCTAAATGCAAATGCATTAAATACCTAATATCTAAACCTATGTTAAACCTATGTCTAAGTCCTACCTACCACATTACAAAACAAAGCATTCAAAACTAGCACCTAAAGTCCTAACCCTAACCATATAAACTCTCGGCCTATATTGATACAATGTCAAACATTAAAAAAACATTGCAAATTAAATACACAGGCTCCTAACCACGCGCTTATACCACAGTGGAACTGTGTTAATGTGACTAGCAACAAGGTAACTGCAGCATCCAGCTAAGCCGTTGACTGCTAACCATCAGGGACTATCCATGTGAGCGGGTAGAGGAGACCGTCAGGTTTGGAAACCGCGGAGTCTGACCGTGTCGGAACCATTGTGGTTGTAACATGTGAATGAGGTCAGGGTTTATCGTAACCTCAAATCAGAACCGCGCAATTAGCGGGTAGTTTCCAGAACTGCCGAAGCCCTAACCGCGTTTGTAATGACAACCACATGGGTTGTCTCCCCTCCACTCGGTCAGCCAAACTGCTTGCAGTTTCGAGGTTATGATAAAGTTATTTTTGGGTTTTTTAAAAACAGTTTGTCAACAAACTTATTCAATGACCATGCCAACCTAGCAAGGTGTCTAATTCCAACAGGACCGAAGCTAAAACCCTACCCAAAAGCAATCAATTCATCCTGTAATCAGCCCATGGAAGGTTTGATGAACCTGGGTCCTGGAGGCCTTTAAAAGGTGGATTTTCTTCTTTGAAGACATTAGAGTGGTTTTGACTTTTGTATGCAGATTCTGGAGGACATAGGCGGTTTTTGTTTTCAGTCTTACGGGAGCATCCAGGGCCGGTTTTGGAAACCTTAAGAAGTGTTGGAAAGCTGGTTCAGAGGGTTATCTGATGACAATGATCAGAAGTGCCTGTGTGCACATTCAGTCTAGTATTGTATCTGTGTAATCAACTTCTTTTGTTCGTTCCTAATAAAAACGGTCACCCATCTTGAAAGTGGACGCGGAGACGTAGTCCATCAGGGACGAACTCTGTCATCAATCTTATTGTCTGGTATCATTGTGTTTTTACTATTTTCACTTTTGTTATGCATTGATTTTATGATTAATTAGCTATCGTAAAGTGTTCTTAACAAGACGTTTTCCTCGATTTGCATGCTTTCAGCTAACATTCAAATCATTAATGGTTAATCAATTCTACATCGGTTTTTAGTTTATGGTCATTTCAGATCAACAATAGCAAAGTCAATGTAACAACCCCGAGTTAAATTTTTATGTAATAAAGGATAATAAAGGAAAAATAAGACCAATGTCATAGGACACGTATTCCAAGCTGAATGTTGGGTAAAACAGTATAGTGGGCATCACTTTTGGTTTATTTATGGCTACAGAAATTGGTAAAGTCATTGGAAAAGGAAAAGAGAAAATAATTGAAATTTATTTATGAAAATAAAGGAAAATAGGAGAAAATGAAGGTGAAGAGACACAAATTTGCATGTAAAGGAAATTAGAGGAAAAATGAAGGAAAATGAAAAAAAAAGGAGACGACAATAATAAAAAGGCATTAAAGGATAAATTCACGACTTTTGTTAGATCAACATGGATCTCTCCTTTCATTCTCTTTATAATACACTCTTGCATAGAGTAATATTGGAGCACTTTGGCATTCACTTGGATTTGGAGAAAGGAAATCAAAGGACAAGCAAAGGAAAGCAAGGAGAAGGTTGGAACAACAACTTCAGCAGGACGATTTTGCATGTAACAGGTTTCATTTGTGATTTCCTAGCTGAGGTGTGATTGCGTGGTACATGAATTGATGCATTTAGTTCATTTGTTTTCATTGGCATGGGTTATTCCTAGTTTAACAGTGGTTTCAACCTTGCCTTGCCATTTTTTGGATAAGCATGGTGTGATGGGATTCATTCTTGGTTGAGCTTTGGGTTGTCGAAAGGTTTTGGAATCGAGTGAGGTGGTCTCAATAAAATTCCCAAGCATTGGGGGTGGAGATGTTTTTTTTCCAAGAAGCCCTCAACGGGCGGGTGGAGATAAGAAAATTCCTCAAGGTATGGTGAAGAAATTCTGAGGCATCCTAGCTCAGTTTGGTTTTGCGATCTTAGGACCGGTTTAGGTCAGATCGCAGTAGCTTGAGGGTGGAGGTGGTTTAACCTTTGGATTCCCTGGTTGATTATGTCTTGGTTTATCCCATGAGATCCCATATTCATGCTTGGAATATGGCATGAGGGTGATTGGCTGAAAGAAAGATTTGGTTCAACCCAATATATGGTTAGGTGGTACATGGAAGTCCCTGACTTGGTTGGCTTTTGTATAAGTTAATAATAGTTATTTTCATTTTGTAATATAGGAGCACTTGTACTTGTCATTATGCGGATTCTATGGCTGATTTATCATGGTTAATATTTTGGTTATATGTTGGTTATAAACATGGTTCTATAATGTGCTCTAGCTATGGATCTTGTTCATGATTTGTTAAGTATTTGAATGGTTGATGAGTGCATGGGCTAACAAGTTTTGCTACGGGTACTTGAGAGGGAATTAGACCTTCTTGGTGATTCTCAAATGAAATTTAGATATTTAAGATCATATATGCATTCATGACATGTTACTTATATGATTACCATATTTTGACGAAATGTATAATGTGTACTAAGTAGTCTAGATCAAGTTCTTGCTTCAAGTTTGAATGTTTGGAATTGTTATCATATTAATTATGTTTCTAGAAAGTTACAGGAAGTTATGGGCATTGGTCTGTAGGCTAGCTTGGAAAAGTGGCACAGATCTCGAAACCGCTAGCATAGAACTAGGGAATCTAGGTCATAATTGCATGGAAGAAGGCTTATGAGTTTGGTTATAGTGGCATAACCACATGCAAGGTGAAATTGTGGAGTTAGGTCAGTGAAAAAGGGTTCTAGCTCAGGGATAACCACCTGGGTTGGTTTACAACATCCTTAGTGGTATGTGGTCTCTAAGGGATGTCAGTTTGTGGTCGGATTACAGGCCCCACTTCCATAACTGAAACCAGGAGGTCAGGTCATGTCATAGTAGCTCTCAACCTCACATTTACCTCGGAAGCTTGTAAAAGCAGGTAAATGTTGGGAAGGTTGGTTACAAATTGGTATCAAAGCTTCTAGGTTCAAACATTTGAAGTGGATGGGCTAGATGTGATTTCTATGCATGCATGCCAGTTATATGCATCATTGAAGTGTCTATGGTTGTCATGTATATAATTAGTTTTACAGTTTGAGTTATCATGCATGATGTGAGATGTTGATAGGATTATATATATATATATAATATATTATTATATATATATATATATATATATATATATATATAGATAGATAGATATATAGATATATATATAGATTATATATATAATCGTTCTAATCTAGAATGATTTGTGTAGACGGGATAGCCTCCCCTAAACTTCATTAAGGTGTGTTTGATTATGTTTCTATTTGGCTTATTTAACATGGTATGTTTGCAAGAAGAAGAAGATCAAATATAGCAAGAAAAATGGTGGATTATAGCTCACGTGACTCTCCTAATAGAACATTTGAGCAACAAGGAGAGGAGTACTCTTTAGATATAAAAAATACACTAAGAAGTTTGAAGGAAAAAATCAGAAGTTGCAAGGAAGATAATGACTGGATAATTGAGTCACAGGAAAGACTTTCGAGAGCTCGCGAAAATAAAGTCGAGGTTAATGCTATGATCCTTCAGAGCTTATCGGATTCAAAGAGAGATGGACAACAACAGATCAGTCATGGTAGGAGGACAAGACTAATGGGGCATATGGTAGCAGGTCTTGATCAGGATACAAGTTGGATGGGGATAACATAGTCAGAGGTGGTAGATATTTGGATACATCTGAGAAGAGAGGTAGTGCTTATGGGCTCTATTCTAGTTATGGTTCAGAGAGGCATCATTTTCATAACCACCATCATCCTTATAGGAGGATTGATAAGCAATTATTTCCAAATGAGTTCAAGAAATTCAAGCCTCCTACAATTGATGGAGAGATGAAGAAACTAGAAGATGCAGAAGCATGGCTTCCTGGGATGAAGAAGTTCGTCTAATTGCATGATTATACAGAGAATACGCAAACCAAGATAGCTATTTTTAGTCTCAAAGGAAAAGAAAATATTTGGTGGGAAGATGTGAAATGTGTTAGAGGCATATAGGTAGAAGAGTTAAGTTCACATGAGTTTAGAATACTCTTCATGAAGAAGTACTTGTCCCAAAGATACTATGATGGAAAGGCTAAGGAGTTCTATTAGTTAAAGATGAGTTCTATGACAGATGAAGAGTACACAACTGAGTTTCTAGAGTTGTTGAGGTATGTGCCTTACCTCAAGGATGACAAGACAAAGGTTCAAAGGTTCATCAGTGGACTACCATTAGAATTCAAGGACGGGTTTGAGTATGATGAGCCTCGGTCATTGGAGGAATTCATTGATAAATTGAAGCATTTTTATGAGCAATCAAAGTGTAATTCTGAGCCTAAGCGTGATTAGAAAGGGAATGAGAAGGCTAAATGAAAATGGCCTCAGAGCGGGAAAGACCTCAAGATGCAGGTGAGATAGAGAATGTGGCACCTTACAAGAAGTTCAGTGCAACTGAGAAGGGACATGGATCTCAAACTAGAGAGAAACAACATAAAGGTAGTGGTAGAGAACCGTTGCAGTGTTGGATTTGTGGCAAAGATCATCGTAAGAAGGATTGTCCATTGTACCAGGGTGGCAGACCTCAGATCTATAGTGCTTAGGAGGTGCATACAATTGGGGATGCTGGTCATATCATTCCTTGGATCTATGCAACACTTGATTATAGTAAATTGAACAAGGTGACCATCAAGAACACGTATCCTTTGCTGCAGATTGATGACTTGCTTGATCAGTTGAAGGGACCAGTAGTGTTCCCAAATATTGACTTAAGATCAAGATATCATTAGGTGTGCATCATAGAAGAAGATATATTCAAGACTATATTCCGTACCCAGTATGGGCATTATGAGTTTATGGTGGTTCCTTTTGGTCTTACGAATGCTCCAACCACTTTCATTTGTTTGATGAACAATGTGTTGCGTCCTTATAAGGACAAGTTTATGATAGTATTCATTAATGACATATTGATATATTCTAAGAATGACAAAGAGCATGCAGAGCACGTGGCAGTAGTATTGAGATTGTTGAGAGAACATCATTTGTATGCCTAACACAGTAAGCATAGTTTATTTCAGATTTAATCTCATTACTTGGGGCATGTTGTTTCCTAGGAAGTTATATGTAACCACCCCTCCCACATTTACTCGATTTCACCGACCTACTAGGGTAAACATGAGACAAGAGCTACTATGACATGACCCAACCTCCTAAATCCAATTAAGGAAGTGGGGCCGACTACTAACGACAAAGTAACAACTCACCACATCCCATAGATGCTACAAGTCACTCAGAGGTTGACCAACCACCCCAAGTGGCTAAACCTTGATATGGACCTCTATTTTTCAGCCCTGGGCACACAACCACACCCACAACAAGGCATCCATGCGGTTGGGAACCTCCAACCGTGTGCACAACAATGCATCCATGTGGTTGCAACCCAATTTCTCCAATTCAGAGGGTGCAGTCTCGGATTCTGAGACACCATTTCAGGTTGGCCTCCAGACTACTACCCAGAACTTAGTGACACTTTCCAGAATGATAATTGACATCAAGAAAGATCCAATCACACAAAACTTGATCAAAGAATTAACCTAACCATGCCTAACCATGACAATCATTTCATTAAACATATGGCAAACATGTAAGCTACAACAACACTTATTAGTCCATGCATTCATCAACCATTCATATATTCATCAAACATGTCAAGATCCATATACAATATCATCATATAACCAAAAAATAACTAGCATATAAACCATGGCAACTCATCCATAATATCACCAACATCGTTAATACACATGCTCATAAATCACAATAGAAAATACTTCATATTAACATATGAAAACGCCAACCAAGTCAGGGACTTCCACGTACTACCCAACCATAGATTGGTTTGAACCAGATGTTTCTTTCAACCAATTACCCCCGCACCATATTTCAAGTGTGAA
Organism: Pinus taeda; assembly: GCA_000404065.3. Classification (NCBI taxonomy): domain Eukaryota; kingdom Viridiplantae; phylum Streptophyta; class Pinopsida; order Pinales; family Pinaceae; genus Pinus; species Pinus taeda. Next base: position 192,715 of record APFE030511061.1, read on the forward strand.
CGTGGGATCCCATGGAATAAACCAAACTAGTGGTTCTAGAGGCCAAACCACCTCAACCCTCAACTAGTGACTCCACCTCACAGTCGGAAATTAGTAACACCAATCAGATTAGTCTCTACCCAAGTTTTCCATGGCTCTAGAGCTTTTGTTCCAACCACGGCTCCAAGAACTAATAACTCAACCCACAGTCTTCCAGGGCTCCAAATTGTTTGTCCAAACTGGCTCCAAGGACTAGTAACTCAACCCACCAAGGGCTCCAAAGCTTTTGTCCCAACCTAGGCTCCAGGACTAGTAACTCAACCCAAGTTTTTCTAGGGATTCTAGAGCATTTATTCCAACCAACAACTCCAGGAACTAGTAACTCAACTCACAACCATAAGGAACCTGAGCACCAACAAAAAAACAACAAGTGGAAAAACCCAAAACACCATAGTTATCTAGGAAATGGAAAGTAAAGGCTAAAACCATTGTCAATCCAAGAAAATCTCCATGCCAATGACAACACATAACTAAGAAACCACATGCATATACCATGCATGCCAAAACTAGCAAGGAAATCATAAATGCAACTCGATACCTATAAAGCAATCCAATTGTAGTTGTTGATCCACATGTTCCCTTGCGCTTTCCTACATTCCCTTTCCTACTTTCTCCAAATCTAATGTATGCCAAAGTGCTCCAAGAATAATCTAAGTGTGCAAGAGTATGAGAGAGTGAGAGAATATAAGAGAACTCCAAAGCTAAAATGATAAAAGTTTGTGAACTAGTCCTCAAAAGCTTCTTCTCTTTTTATCATTGAGGCCTCTATTTTCTTCATTTTCCTTCATTTTTCCTTCAATTTCCCTCTCATGCAAATATGTGACCTTTCATCTCCCTTTCTCCTATTTTCTATTATTTTCATAAATAAATGCCAATAAATGCCTCTTTGCCTTTGCTAATTCCTTTTGACAATTTCCTTAGCCATAATAAACCAAAAGTGACACTCGCTAAGATGTTTTGCCCAACATTCAGCTTGGAATGTGTGTACCATGACCTTGGTCTTATATTTTACATGAAGAATCAACCAGAAGTATAGCAGTGGACCTGGAAAAGATTAAAGCTATCATGGAGTGGTGAGCTCCTAGGAATGTCGATGAGGTCAGATCATTCATGGGACTAGCATGTTATTACAAGATATTCATCAAGAATTTATCATGAATTGCCTATCCTATTACATCTTTGTAGAGGAAAGGAGAGAAGTTTGAATGGAATGAGGAGTGTGAAACCAACTTTGAGAAGTTGAAGCATTTTCTTACAAATGCTCGGATTTTGAAGATTGCAAATCCTGATAAGGATTTCGTGGTATGTACATATGCTTACAAAAGAGAACTTGGAAGAGTCTTGATGTAGGAAGGACATGTGGTATGCTATGATTCAAGGAAGTTGAATGAACATGAGTAGAAATATGTGACTCGTGAGCTTGCATTGGTATGTTAATAATTTACTAGAGAGAGACAAATTATTTACCAAGATTTACTGAGAAGAACAACCAGTAAAAAACATATAAACAATACATGCAATATTTAATCGGGAAAACCCCCAACTCCAGGGAAAATCCACCATAATGAAATTTCATTATCCTTGGCCAAAACCATGGCTAACCTAGCCAAGTAAGCCTTCACTGCTCACCTCCTCGACCTACATTACAATGAAGTCCTCTCATCCTTTTATAGGCTCCATTACATGCAATACCATGGGCAATAATGCCATGAGTACACTATACTAGGTGCCCAAAACACCACTACTGTTTGAATCAATAAAATTTGACTCTTTTACTTGAGTCAATTTTACCTAACATTTCCCCCCTTAAACTTGACTTGGGGTTCCTTGACTAAATCCAACCAAAATTGCTAAGTGAGACGACCCCACTCACTCTAACCATTACCCCCCTCAAATTTTTTACCTAGGGTATTGTCTACCTGACATCCCCCCTGTCACCTAGGTCTAACGTAGACTTTACTAGCGATTACCCAAGGGTACGCATGCCTTACAAGGTCTCAGAGAAGTATACCCATTTACATGAAATTTGACTCCATTATCATTTAATTATTAATAGTTATTTTTTTTGTTTATTGTTGTTGTTATTCTGACCATCATCTCTCATTGTGATTGCTCCACACTTTGAGTCTCTCTGATCTCCATAGCCACGAAAGTGAAAGCTTTAAAAGATTCTATCGAACTGCTCGAATTCCCATCAAACATCGATGTAAAAGTATCATCTACCACGTTGGAAATACTCGTAATCACAACATCAATTCGAACCCTCGAAAGAATTTTAGAACAAACTATGACAAATTCAACTTATACTTCTCGAGCGTTACTCCATGAAGAGAATTGTAACCCTTCTTACCTTCCATGGCCTTATTTTCCATCACGATAGACAGATTGCAACCACATTTTACTAGAAGCCATGTTTCTACACCATAGCAAACCTACCATAGTCTCCAACTCCACACTTTTGAAACATTGCAAAACATGAAGGTTCTACCAAACATAATACATTTCGGTACCTTACCAAATTAATAAAATCATTAATAATGGATATGATCAAAGTTTCCTCATTAGCACGAGTATGTACTGCAATCTCCTCTATGACCTTGCTTGGTAGGGAATTTAAATATTCACATTAAGAAACTGAATCAATTCATTATCCTGTAGCGCATCACTTTTACCGTAGCTTTCTTTGTGCTCTTATATCTCATGTGAATTGATAGTTCCTATCATTCTGCCTCCATCAAAGATGCATGTCGATTTCTCCAACACAACCTTACTTTCTCATAGTCCTCTTCCATGATTTCCATTTGCAGGTTCTCAACCTCGTCATAAAATACCTTTGTTGAGTCTTCTTCGTCCATGTCTGCATCGCTCAGGTCATGTACTCCAACAACTTCAGAAGCAAATCTAACACACCTTGTACACTGAATACACCTGGTCATGAAAATCTTGACAAGAGGTCAAAGATTCTTATCCACCATGGATCTCTTTATTTCAACTAAATTCTCATGATCTGATCCGAAAGTCATGGACTAATCTTCTAGATCACACTCCCCTCTTTATTCACAGATTAGACAATCCATAGAATGATTCATCAACAAAAAGAACTTCGTCAACCATTCCCTTGCCTTTTTCACCATCGAGGTATTAGTATTTATCTCGAAGCGCAAACATGACACAATATACCATGAGATTGGGACTCTTATCAACCTCAATGAGATCCATACAAAAGAGGTGAGGATTATATCAGAAGTGAGGGATATTGATCCCCACTCACTCACAGGCGTGAAACACCATTATGCCATTCAGAATCTTGACTGGGTGACCATCCACGGTCACTTTGAGAGCCTCCTCTGACTTGGGAATCTCCACCCTCATCGGAGACAAATATGTTGCTCGCATCCACACCCCGCTATTGGATCCCAATGCTTCTCGTTGTTGTTGTTACATGGACCATATGTTCCTGCTAGCGATTTTGATCTCTTTTCCACCTGAAATGTGAGCATTCCAATTCTTGTTTTGGCCCTTTCTCATATCTGGATCTCCTCTATAGCACTATATTCATTGGGCCATAAACCCTTGGAAACATAAGGGTTCTGAAGCTAAAATGGCTCTGATACCAATTGTTAAGAATTTACTAGAGAGAGATAAATTATTTACCAAGAGGAACAAATAGCAACAAAACACATAAAAAATACACACAATATTTAATCGGGAAAAACCCCAACTCCAGGGAAAACCAACCATAGTGAAATTTCATTATCCTTGGCCAAAACCCTGACCAACTCAGCCAAGTGAGCCTTCACAACTCACCTCCCTGGCATACATTACAATGAAGTCCTCTCAGCCTTTTATAGGTTCCATTACATGTAATACCATGAGTAGTAATACCATGGGTACACTATACCATGTGCCCAAAAAACTACTATTGTTTGACTCAATCAAATTTGACTCTTTTCCTCGAGTCAAGTTTACCTAACATGGTAGCTATCATTCATGCCTTAAAGATGTGGAGGCATTATCTTCTTGGTGGGATGTTCATTATAATGAGTGATCAAATTTGATTGAGGTACTTGTTTAACCAACCTAATATGAATGCCAGGAAAGTTATATGGTTGGATACCCTCAGCGAGTTTGAATTTGAGATTACATACATCAAGGGAAAGGAGAACAAGGTTGCAGATGCTCTTAGTAGGAGAGAGCATGTGAATCATATTTTAGCTCTAAGCTCTTATGGGATAGATTTGTAGGAGCGGATCTTGCAGGTAGGACAACATGATGACAAGTATCAATAGTTGAAGCACAAGTTGCAACAACAGGGTGAAGGTGATAGGGATGAGGAGTATCACCTCAGGATGGATGGCTTGGTCAAATTCAGGAACAAAATTTATGTGTCAGATAACAGTGAGCTCAAGAAGATTATCTTGAGGGAGTTTCATGTCAAGTTGTATTTAGGTCACCTAAGATATCATAAGACATTGGTAGCAGTTAAGAATTTTTATCATTTGCCAACCTTGAAGAAAGAGGTGGTTGAATTTGTGCAAAGTTTTTGGACTATCAACAGGTCAAAGCAGAGTGTAAGAATCCAATTGGTTTATTGCAACCTATTTTGATTCCAGAGTGGAAATGGGAGGCCATTTCCATGGACTTCGATATAGGTTTGCCGAGGACATCGAAGCAACATGATTATGTCATGGTTGTGGTTGATAGGTTGAGTAAGGTAGCTCACTCCATTGTTTTTGAGTCTACTAATTTATCTAGTGAGGTAGATCATATCTTCATTAGAGAGATTGTGAGATTTCATGGTGTTCCCAAGAAGATCATATCAAACAAAGATGTCAAGTTCACTTCTAGGTTTTGGAAGGAGTTGTTTGTAGATTTGGGGATAAAGTAAATACTGCATCGGGCTATGTTATAAAGCTCCAATAAGTGGTATCTTTGTTTTTTCTTTCAGAAGGATGTCATTGTAAATACTGCATTGAGCTATGTTATAAAGATCCATAGGCATTATGTTTTTTTGTTTTTCGGCGATTTACTTGTCATAGGTGTCATAGAAAATTGATGAAATTGTTGCCCTAAGGGGGAGCGGTTTGTAACAACCCCATGTTAAATTTTCATGTAATAAAGGATAATAACGGAAAAATAAGACCAAGGTCATGAGACACATATTCCAAGATGAATTTTGGGAAAAATGCTATAGTGGGCATCACTTTTGGTTTATTTATGGCTATGGAAATTGGCAAATGCATTGGAAAAGGCAAAGAGCCAATAATTGGCATTTATTTATGAAAATAAAGGAAAATAGGAGAAAAGGAAGGTGAAGAGCCACAAATTTGCATGCAAGGGAAATTAGAGGGAAGATGAAGGAAAATTAAAGAAAAAAGGAGACATCAATAATAAAAAGGTATAACAGGATCAATTCACAACTTTTGTTAGTTTAGTTTGGCTCTTCATTCTCTCTCTCATACACTCTTGCACGCTTAGAGTATTCTTGGAGCATTTTGGCATTCACTTGGATTTGGAGAAAGGAAAGCAAAGGACAAACAACGGAAAGCAAGGAGAAGGTTGGATCAACAAGAGGATTTTGCAGGTAACAGGATGCATGTGTGATTTCTTTGTTGAAGTGTGAATGCATGGTACATGAATTTGTATATTTGGTTCATTTGTTGTCATTGGTATGGGCTTTTCTTGGTTTTATAGTGGTTTCATCCTTTCCTTTCCATTTCTTGGTTAGCAATGGTGTGATGGGGTTCATTCTTGGTTGAGCTTTGGATTGCCAAAATGTTTTGGAACCGGGTGAGGTGGTCTTAAGAAAATTCTAAAGGGTTGGAGGTGGAGATGCTTTTCTTCAGGATGCCCTTGATAGGTGGGTGGAGACAAGAAAATTCCTCAAGGTATGGTGAAGAAAATTCGAGGCATCCAAGCTTGGTTTGGTTTTGTGATCCTTGGACTGGTTTAGATGAGATCACGGTAGCTTGAGGGTGGAGGTGGTTTAACCTTTGGAGTATCTGGTTGATTATATCTTGTTTTATCCCATGAGATATGACATTCATGCTTGGAATATGGCACAGGGTTGATTGGCTTAAAGAAATATTTGGTTCAACCCAATCTATGGTTGGGTGGTATGTGGAAGTCCCTGACTTGGTTGCCCTTAACACAAGTTATTAAGACCTATTTTCCTATTGTAATCTATGAGCACTTGTACTTGTTATTATGTGGATTTTATGGTTGATTTGTCATGGTTAATATTCTGGTTATAAGCATGGTTCTATAATGTACTCTAGCTATGGCTCTTGCTCATGATTTTTTAAGTATTTGAATGCTTGATGAATGTATGGGCTAACAAGTTTTGTTGCAACTACCTTAGGGGGCATTAGACATTCTTGGTGATTCTCAGATGAAGTTAAGAGATTTAAGGTCATGTATGCATTCATGACCTGTAATTTATATGTTTACCATAAGTTTGATGAAATGTCTAATGTGTAGTAGGTAATCAAGTTCAAGTTCTTACTTCAAGTTTGAATGTTTGGCATTTTTATCATCTTAATTATGATTCTAGAAAGTTACAAGCAGTTCTGGGTAGTGGTCTGAAGGTTTTCCTAGAAAAGTGGCTCATATCTCGGAACTGTTGGCACAAAACTTGGGAATTTAGGACATAACTGCATGGAAGAAGGCTTATGAGTGAGGTTATAGTCTCATAACCACATGAAGGGTGTGTCAAGGGTGCATTTATGGAGTTAGGTTAGTAAAAAATGATTCTAGCTTAAGGATTGACCACCTAGGGTGGTCTGCAACCTCCTGAGTGGTTTGTGGTCTTTGAGGGATGTCAGTTTCTGGTCGGATTGCAAGCCCCACTTCCATAAATGGAACATGGAGGTCGAGTCATGTCATAGTAACATTCAACCTCATATTTACCCTGGGAGCTTATAAAAGAGGGTAAATGTTGGGAGGGGTGGTTACAGTCAAGGTCATTATGTAACATCATAGAAGTCTCTCCAACATGATATTTTGTTTTAAGCACGTGTAGTGATACTACCAAGTTTATCATTTGGATACTCAAAGAAACATAGCAAAAGTCTATTTATTGAAGAAAAATTTAGAAGCAACATAAATGAGGTTTTTCTTATTGCAAAAGAGGAACCTCATCATCATAAATTTCATGGACATCACCTTCAAAAAATCTTGAAGAAGTAGTTTTTGGTCAAAGAAGTCAATTAATTGGCGGGCTGGAAGAGACAAGTACACTTACTATGGAGGAAGTTTTTGTAAACATCTTGCAATACACTACCTCAAAAGAGGACTCATATCTTCGGAGGGAGTTGAAGGAAGAACATGATGCATTTAGATCAGAATATACTTGGGCATAAAGTTAATAGCAAAATCATGGTATGTCTTGGTCAAATAATTGAAAAGAAAAGTCAAGAATATTCTAGATGGTTGTTTGACATATGAAATCAAAACATATTACTGGTAGAACTTATGTTGACACTACTATTAGTTATTATTTAATGTGAAGTTAAGTAATGTGAAGGAATGACTCAAAGGGGGCTAGCAACAAGGTTTGACATAAAAAATCCTACAACTTAACTCAATGATATATATCAATTACTTTTGAAAATGAGGAATGACACCAATAATTCTTAGGGTATGGTATGATTTCTAGGAAGAATTTATAGTAGAAATGTACACACTATAGAGGCATATAAAACAGTGAATTGATACAAGAAGTCATGAGACAATTTGTTGATCACTTAACAATATGTTGGATTCAATATTGATCAAGAAGAAGTTCACCCAGCCGAAAAGAGGGAGTTATAATTGGTTCTACATTGATTGGTTTGAAAGGTACTATTGATGATAGATATCATATTGATGAGTGGAAGTTGATATGATTACATGGAAAAGCATGAACCTAAATTATATACAAAGGAAGAAGATTGTGCAATCAGTTGTGAAGAAAGTTTGCCTCCATAAAGTGTTTGATGAACTACTTGATGACAAGATGACATGTTGAATACAAATTTGCATGAAGACTGTCAGAGAACCGAGAAAGGTTGAGGTGCTTTATGATTCGAGAGTATGATGTAGATAGGAGCTGAGAAGCTACAATAGATCTCCAAGAAAGAACTAGTAGCTGATGCAGTGATGAGTATTTTTGAGACAAGCTTAGGCTTGTGGTTATTCCTCCTTGTTTGAGAGGGAGTGAGGATCTACTCCTTGGTTGAGAGGGAGTGAGGGTGGGTATTGTATTCTCCATGTGTCATGCACTATGGCTAGGACTAACAATTGTAAGCCTAATGAAGGCACTGGTAGGGATAATGATGAATTGGATAAGCATTTGGGACAGATATTATATGAGGATTTGTATCCAAGATAAGAATAGTTCTGATGAATGATATTCTTTGAGGATGGGTATCCAAGATAAGAATAGTCCTATCAATACATACCTGGTTAACATACAGATGGGGTATGTGCTTAGAGCACTGGTGGTGTCCAAATTTATGCCTCCTAACATTGTGCATAGATCTAGTGGAGAGATATAGCTTGTTAGTCAAGGCCTTGATATCTTTGACAATGTTGGTTATGATGATGCTTATCAATATGAATCCCTTCTTATCAGAATATTTCAGTTTGAGAGTATCTTGTTGTGTCATTATGAATACCTCCCTAGTTAAGTGAGAGTGTTGAAACTATAACTAGTGTCGGTCTTCATAATGTAATACACATGTATCATTTTTTTTTGTAAGTCAAAGTTCTATTCACTCATCAAAAAATAGGTACATCAGTTTCAAAATGTAGGTAGTCTCACCCTGACCAGGTTTGTTGACTACTACGATCAACATATGACAAAGAAACAAAAGAACAACTAGAGACACAGTCCACAACTTAGCAGGTCAAAAGCACCAGAAAACATATAAAACAAGTAAGTAATACAAATGTATCATTGATGTACTTAATATATTCATTATCATTATTTTATTTATAGTCTAAGCATGTTCTTCATGCTTATAGGGTCAATTGAGTCAAAAATAAAATAAAAAAATGTATGAGTCAAAAAAATGTAATTGAGTTAAAGTCCCATTTGAACTTCTTGTAAGAAAAATAAAATTATTTTATCTTGAGTCAAAAGAGTCAAAATGTCATCCATAGACCAAGTCGGCCTAAAGAGGTAGTGATTTAACCTCCTGAACATGTATAAATACAAGGCAATTTGACCTCATTCACTCATCCATCACTTCGATTTATGTGCAAGAAGAAGAAGAAAATAACCGAAATTCAAAGGAGAGAAAGCGAAGTTAAAGGAGAGAAATTATTGTTTTCTGCCCTAATATATCCACACATCAGAGTTTTCTCGTGGTTTTTTAGAGCTATTATAGGGCTAAAATTTGACCTTCACTACACTGCAAGCTCGATATTTTCTATACTTTGACTAGATTTCAGAAGAGTTTGACGAGTGTTGACTTTTATTAACTTTGTCTTGTTGAGGAGACTTGGAGGAGGGCTGACTTGGGGTCTTTGTGGAAGTCTTGGCCTTGGTGTTGGGTCTTTGGATATTTCACTTCAATTTGATTCTATTAGAAGCAAATTTCTTGGATTTCCCCCCTTGTGGGGTTTTCCCTAGTTTGGAGCCTAATTTTTATGTCTTTTGTCTCTTTGCGATCTTTATGTTTTGTACATTTTGGTAATTGCTTGATGAAGAGAATATGAATTTAATAAAAGGCCAAGAAAAATTCACAAGTAATTATCAAGTTAAGAGAAATCAAACCTAATATACAAGCATCTTGATTTCTCAACAGGAAGAAAGAAGTCTGATTTTTAGAAAAGGAAGAAGGATTTTGATAGAAGACCTAATCTTCAAAGGAAGAAAGATATGCCACATATTCAATGTTTCCATTGCAATAAATTTGGTCACTTCAAAGCCCAATGTCCTAAAAGATTTAATGATAGGAAGAAAAGAGGGAATTAACATGCTACCATGACAAAATTTGATGAACAAACCAAGAGACCCAAAGTTGAAGGAGACAAAGGCCACCTCTACTATTCCACACTTGTAGAATGTATCGTAGACGACAACAACATATGGTTGATTGATAGTGGAGCGTCAAGACATATGGAAGTGGATCATGATCATCTTACGAGTTTGATGGAAAAGAGATTGACTCAAAATGTGGAGCTTGGAGACAATAACAACTATGCATTCAAATGAATTGGGACAACATCCATTGATCTGGAAACATGTGAAAGCATTCACTTGAGTAACATGTTATATATTCCAGGTTTGAAAAATATTTGTTTAAATTTCATGATTAGAAGCTAAAGGATATAGAGTAGCCTTTATTGATGGGGAATTTCTTGTGTGGGACAAGGGCTCTAGTATAAGCTCTGCTAGGGTTTTTGGGACTCATGAAGGAAAGTTGTATAAACACCAGGGGAAACCTTCCCAAGCTTTAATGCATAGTGATATTAATCCATGTAATCTATCACATAGAAGATATGCTCACCTTCATTATAGAGCCTTTCCAACTTTGAAGCAAATTATTTCAGGTGTACTAGATTTTCAAATAGATCATGAAGGTGTGTGTAGGGATGCACTCTTGGAAATAGTGTCAAGAAACCATTTCCTAGCAGTGAACATATGTCCAAAGATATTTTGGATATAGTCCACTATGATGTGTGCTACCCTATGCCAATGAAATCTCCTGGAGGCGATCCCTACTATGTATCCTTTATCGATGACTTCTCTCACAAGACGCGGAACTCCCTTATGAAGTCAAAAGATGAAGTTTTCAGGAAATTCTAGGATTTCAAAGTTGAAGTGGAAAACCTGACAAGGAAGAAGATGAAGACTCTAAGATGATATAATGGAGGAGAATACACCTCCAAGGAACTGATTCCATTCTGTAAGGAAGTTGGGATTAAGAGGGAGTTGATCATTCCCTATAATCCTTAACATAATGGAGTGGTTGAGAGAAATAATAGATCTATTGAAGACTATATGAAGGCAATGATACATGATCAAGATGTACCAATGTTCTTGTGGTGAGAAGCATCCAGGACAGTCATCTACATTCTAAATAGAATTCTTCTTCGAATTCTAGAAGATAATACTCATGAAGAAGCATTCACCGGTTAAAAAGCACAGGTTGAACATCTAAGAATATTTGGTTGTCTAATGTCATACATGTACCCAAGATAAGAGAAATACGCTAAAGCCATACAAATCATATGTCCTCGGCGAAGTTTGTATACTTTAGGGACAAGCTTGGAAAACTAGGGCATTGCTTGGATTATTGGTGAGATAATACAAGGGACAAGCATTCTCGAGAGGAATGGTCACTGAGGCTCAAACACTCAATAGAGTGGGTGTCTTTTCATCATCATGGCCTAAAGTGAGGCCTTTGAAATTAGGAATAGTCGCTGAGGCTCAAACACTCAATAGAGTGGGTGTCTTTTCAGCATCATGGCCTAAAGTGAGGCCTTTGAAATTAGGACATGGGTGTCCCTATGTTTTGACCATGGACAAGAAACCCTAAACTAATCGGAATACCATGAGGTGAGACCCACTAGACCATAATGACTAGTTGAGTGAGTACCATTGGTTAGGAGTGTTAACCTGGGTTGTGATACCTATTGGATGGTGATGTTGATGTAGGCTGAGAGTTGACCTAGATGATAATGCTATCAGTGAGTTTTACCTTTCCTTAGAGAAATCATGTATACAGAGAACATCTGGATAGTCATTATGAATACCGCCCTACCTATAAGGGAGTGTTGAATTTTGTAGCTACAGCCAGTCTTCATAATGTTCATTTGTAATTATAGAAATATAAATTGTATTTATGATAAAATAAAAATTATTTGAAGGATGTTCTTCATGCTTGCAAGAAAAAACATATATTTATTTTTAGATTCAAAAGGAATTTTTTACAAGACATGTTCTTCATGACCTTATCAAGAGTGGGAAAAAGAAAATTTGAATTTGTATTCTAGACACTGGAAGATGCCCAAGTCCACCTCATAGTGATGAAGTCAACCATGTCTAAGAGACACCTATTCGACCTATTCTAGTGTATATATAGAGACCACTTATCTCCACTCCAAGCCAATTCACATCTTAACAATCAAGTGTGGTTTTGATCAAGTATAACGAAAAAAGACAAAGAAGAGGAAGTTCGAATTGAAGAGAAAGAAGTCAAAGTCAAGAAGAAGTCCCCTTGCACATGTTATATCTCTGCTGCCCTATCATGTGTGAAATTGTAGGTCTGAACTTTAGTGGTAAAGTTTGATCACATGTACAAAATTTTTGAGGTGGAGAGGTCGAAATTCAACCCTAGTGTAGACCTAGAGCAAATTTGTGGAGAGGCTACTTGAAGTGACTTGGTGAAGTTTGACTTGGCATCTTGAGGCATTTTGTGGTTGTCATCGTATTGGTTAGTTTGAATTTGATGTATCTCTTGTTGCATTGGTTCTCTAAGGAAAAGGCTGGCTAAGTTCCCCACTCAAGTGAGTTTTCCTAGGGTAAAATCTTGTTGTCTCTTTGTGCATTGTGATCTCTATTATATCTATAGTTTAATTTTTGACTGTGTAATTGCTTAATGATACGTTGAAAGTGTAAAATAACCATCTACATCATTGGAAGTAATTATCAAGTTTCAAAAACAAGTGCTTATATAATTTGCACTAGAAAAACCAATTAAATATATATTAAAATTTTATAATATATTTTATTTTTTAAATATTTTTATAATTTTTATAGTTCCTTAATTATTTATTTTAAATTTTATTTATTTCTAATTTTTAATATAATATTAATAATATATATATATATATATATATATATATATATAATATATATTTATTATTTTCTATTTTCGTGTGTGTATAATATATATAAATTTTATTTGATTTATTGTATTATTAAATTTTATGGAAAAATTAATTATTGTTTTTTAAATAATTTTTATATAAATTATTTTTCAAAGTAATTTAAAATTTTGGTTTAAATAATATTTTTTTGTTTGGGATTTATTATTATTATTTAATATGTTAGAAAAAAATCATATATTTAATTAAAAAATTAAAAAATTGTGTTACAAATTTTTATTTTTCATGATTTTTGTGTATATTAATAATGTTTTATAAGAAATAATTAAAAAATATTGCACTTTTAGTGTCTCTTTGAAAATTGGTGAAGTTGTCTTAGGTGGAGATTTCAAAAGAGCTATAATTTTAACCTTTAAAAAAATTGCTCTTTGATTTAGGTGTTGAATTATAACATTTTTTTAGTCATGATATTTGGTTTATAATGCTATGGTTGGAAAATGTTGAAATTTTAAGATTTTTGGTACTCGTGACATTTGGTTTATAATGTCATGGTTGAAAAATGATGCTCTTACTTTTATTTTTTATTTTATTTATTTATTTATTTTTATGCTCGTGATATTTGGTTGAAAGATATTAGAATTTTAAGGTTATTCAAAGTCATGCTATTTGATCTTTAATGTCATGGTTGAAAATTGTTGGAATTTCAATGCTTTCCATGGTCATGATTTTGGTTTTTAATGCCATGGCTAAAAAATGTTGGAAATTTAAATATAACAAAAAAGGTGATGCAACATCACAGTTTGTTTATTTTGGGGTGTTTTTCATGTTTTTTGTGCAAAAATAGGGGTTTTAGAGGCTAGAGTTCTCATTTTGAGGTTACAACTCTTATTATGTTGGTAACATTGTTTGAAAGGAAAGGTTGCTCATGGAAGTCAATAAGAGAGATTGGGAAGTTTTATATCTACTCAGAATTTAATGTTTTTAGCCCTTGATGTTTTAGTTAAACCACCCAACTACCAGGTAGTTATGAGAGGAATAGGGGAGGAGGTATCAGATTGTCCAAGCATGGGTTGTGTACCACGTCGCAATCCTAGTTGACTTCGCAACCCAAGGAGGGACCCCAAAGCTCTAATGTGATAAGGTAACTCTAGGGGGAAAAAATGAGATTTTCTATTGTGATAATAGAGGATATTGGGTGATTGAAAACGTAAATCCCTATAAGCCTGTTGTGAAACGAGTGACCTATTATCCTGTGTGTATATTAGGAACCATAGAGGTTGTGAGAGAGTGACTCTGGAAGGGGATGCAAAATCACCCTTGGAGTCACAAAAAACTTGTTAGCGAGTCCTTGTTTAATTTGTGATTGGAAACCAATGAGAAGAAGACCTCATATTGAATTCAATAGACCAAAACAATTTCACCATTTGGTTATATTGCAGACAAGAAGCATTGGAAAGGGGGAGTATTATTGAGGGAACTGTAGGAAGTAGTGAAGGGGTCTCCCTTTATGTTGTGCAGACCTCTAGTGACTGTCCTTTATCGTGTGAAAAACCCAGATCCAATGCTTGAGAGGCAACACTAATGTTTCCTATTTCTTGTAACTGAAGGAGAACAACCCTCATAATTTATACCTTGAAATGAATCATGGTTGAATTTCCATGAGTAAAGCATCCTTCAAATATTGGATTTGGCTTGAGTGTGGCCAATTGCAAGAAATTTGCAATGCAACTATGCCTATGGTTAGGTGGAGAGTGGTTGCCCCTTCTTCAATTTCCAACAAATATAAGTGGAAAACACACATATATTCCATTCTTTTGTAAATGAGATGTGAATGTTGTTAAATACTTCATGTATGAATGCTATGATGGAATTTCTTGTATAGGTAAGCATTAGTAGGCTAAAAGTAATTTTATATTCATATTGAATGCTATGTTGTAGTGAGCATGGATAAAGAGTTTAGATATAACATAACTTACTTAGATGTTACTTTGTATTTCTGTTAACGACATGAATGCAATAAATTCTTTCTCTTATGCTAAGTGAGAATTTTATGTGTTGTGTGCATAAATGGAAATTCTAACTTGGGTTGTAATAGTTGTATATAGATACACATTTATTTCATGTTTATGAATGCTTCCATGTTGAATCTATGTGCATGTTATCAGTAGGAAGTAAGATCTGCATGGTAAATGGGAGCTTAAGGCTCCGACTGTTTATGGAGATGAATCAATTAAAGCCTACTTGGTTAAAGGTAGAGACTTGTTTTGACCTCGGAAAGAGGATGAAGAGCTTGAAAGTAACTTGGGAAAAAGTTATGGATTTACCGTGAAGTTTGGAGCTTGTCTGTCTTGGCCTTAGCCCCAGGTCACATGGACCAACAGGGGATAGGACTAGGAGCCAACTGGAAGGATCTTACTAGATATTTGGCCTTCGAGGAATGTTGGGAATGCATTATATGGAAAAACCTCAATATATTGCAGCCCTAGGTAATGGATTGTCATATGAAGACTGCATTTCTATTTATCGAGTCCGTTAACTAACGACCTCAAAGTATCAAGAGTCCTTGGAGGGTCACATCATGATGACATAGCAAAGCCATGTGCGTGACACATGTCATCTAGTTTTGGCGCTTTTTTGTATGTCAATTGTACAAATATGAGTGACATGTGGTACACATCAATGCGTTCCACATGGAAAATGACACACCAGCCTTTGCCACATGTCAAGTTGTGATTAGATGATGGAGGATAGTGCAGTTAGTTGTGTTATCATATCGACATATCAATATATTGAGACATTCGAGAAATTCTGCTTTGAAAAGTCTTTGATATCCACATATTGCAACATACATGTCAACAATTCCACATGTTTGACATGTTAGCCCTTGCCACATGACAGGCTATGATTGGGTGTAAATAGATCTGAGGTGGCATGTTGAGCTAGCCATCGACCTATCGGTGATTTGCAAGGATTTGCAGTTATATGGAAATCACTACTATCCTAGTATTTTTGTATCGACTATATCGACAGAATCGACCAAGTAGAGCATATCAACCATATCAACATATTGATTATCAGGACTGAGGAGGAATGTACTGTGTGGCTTATGGAAATCGTTGATATGGCAAGGTCCTAATATGACATGTGGACCAGGGATATGGACCAATGTGGGCGTGACACATGGCTAGGGTCGCCATGTGTTATATACATGGGCTTGTATGGATGATGAGGTGGCCCTTAAGGGGTAAAAACTTCAAATGAGCATAACTTTGCACCTCGAGCTTAGAATGAGATGAAATTTATATTGTTGAAAGCCTCTTGATGAGCAAAAGAAGATGGTGGTCCCAAAATTGTGAATTCAGGTGATGGAAGAAAGAGGAAATTTGATGACACCGTCTTCATTATAAACCATAAAGGTCAGGTCTAATTACACCACACATCCCTAATAAGGAATTAGGGGGCTGGGTGTGTTACAATGCACCTATATTTTTCCTTCCAAATATCCTAGTGCATGAATCCATGTAAAATTTTCCAAGCCTTGTCGATGATGGGGTAAGAAAATGTAGAGTTTCTCCAGTTAGATAGTGAAGAATTAATATTTTCTCTAGATCTATCCGATCGCTGAAAAATGAGGGCTCCTTTGTCCCAAAAAAAGAGGAGAAGGGACTAGCATTAAGACAATGCTATGCATTTTTAAATTCTTATGAGTAATGATAGAGAGATAAGCCTTCAAAACCCTTGTGTTATAGCGTGTCACGTGCTAGAATTTTATTATGCACCAAGAGCTAGAGAAAGAGAGAAATTTTAGCCCATAAATTCAATTTCCATACCTTACCCCAAATGTTATCATTTGGTAGTGAAATTACATCTATTGCTATATTGTAAGAATCTTTCATATTGTATTTTCAAGCTTGCTTATATCCCCATCCAAGCTTATATGACCTACAAATAATAATTACCTTCATTTATAAATAACTAAATTGATAAATTTTACTGTTTAAAAAAAATAAACATCTATTTATTATACAAAGGAAACAAAATATTATAAACTTTATATCCACCATTTGAAAAGAGAAATAAATGGATTAAAAAACTGAAAATAATTTAATTTCATCTATAACAATCTGTTTGTAGATAGATATAATTTTGTGATCCTAGAGTATGGAGTATGCCCTAAAATTGCTTTTGTTTGGCTAAGAACTAGTTTTCCTCCAAGTTAACTAAAGAAGACCTAGAAACATCTGGCAAGAGTGAAAACATGCTCCCTTATGGACCACCAATGGGTAATTCCAATTGACGTGATTTTCCTTGAATAATAGTAATAAGTTACTTTGCATTTATGGATAACAAACAATGATGATTGTCCCCACCACCGATTTAACAGCTAAATTATGATAAAGTTTTCCATTCTAAAAACTTAAGAAAAAATAAATACTAAAATAATTAAACTTGTATTAATATAATATGATATATAAATGAATTATAACATAATAAGTAAAAAACCGTAGAAAATTTAAATTTGTTTTATTAAGAAGTGTTGTATGGTTCACGTTTCATTGCAAGTCCATTTAAATAGTTTTCAAAAAATTATGCAATTGTTTTAAATAATAACATTTATTTAATCATAAATGTAATAATTTATGATTATATAAAATTTTTAGAATTAAATTGCAAAAATGTTTTTGAAACTTCGTTTGATGAAATTGCAATGAAAGTGAAAGAATTTACCAAAACTAAAAATTTATTAAAAAACAAATTTAATTTTCTACTATTTTTCTAAATAACTTTTATAATAAATAATTTTAAAAAGTACATGGGTTCTTAAAAAATCTCACCCCTATATGATATCCCATTGATTTGTGTAATTCAATTTATTATATAATTTAAGATTATATAAATTTTAAAATTAAATTGCAAAAATGTTTTTAAACTTTGGGGACTTGCAATGAAAGTGAAAGAATACCAAACCAAAAATTTATAAACAAATTCAATTTCCACTCTTTCTTATTATGTTCTAAAATAATTTTGAAAGTAATGGGTTCTAAAATCTCTCCACCATATGATATCCCATTGATATGTCTGATTTGAACCGGGAAACTGCCTACCCATGAAAATTGAGAGGTGACTACATGCCCATTTCCCGTCTCTTTAAATTATGGAATAAAAACAGCAGACAGGATGAGGCACCGGGAATGCCCATTATCTCTACTCATTCCTCCACCTCTTCCAGAAAATGGCTTCCATTTCGGCAGCAAATAATATAAGAGTAAACAAGCTACCCTGCACTGACAGGAAGAGTTCCATACCACAATCAGGAAAATACACACGTAGATGTTTTTATGGAAGAAATCATAGCAGATTTTCTAGTATTATACTGTGTGCAGTGAGTGAGAACACGACGAAAGATGTTGAATTCCCTCCTTTTTTACCTCCGGAGGTGAAAAATGTAAAAGACCTTGCAGCTCGCGAGATGGCCAGAAGAATTCAGCGTCTTCCAGTACAGGTTGGTTCATATCAACTATTAAGATTTCATGTGTCTGATTACATGCTACGTTGGTATAGCTATTTTGGCTGTAGGCCTAATGGGCGATGTCCTTTGCACGATTACAAACTAGTCGCATAATGTCCCTTATAAGTATTGAAGCTTTGAAACCTGGTGACTTGGCTGCTACATTGCCGTGATTGGGGAATTATGTTTCTTAATGTAGTGTGTAAGAATTGCTACTACCATTATCATTGAAGTGGGTATATAAGTTCATGGTTGTTGGATAATTTGATGCCTGTTCGTACATGTGAGTTGGCAATTGGAAACCTTGTTATAGCAGCAATGAATTGCCAATGTGGGTACTATATAGGTATCTAACAGCTTTTTTAATGTTGATATGCTTGGCCTTGTGTTAGGTTTTGCCTTTCATGGTCATGTATATTGTATTTGGGCTTGTGGCTTAAGATTGTTATTGCATTCGGTAGGTGTGAATTGGGCCATTTTGCTGAAATTCAAAGGTCCTGACCACTGTAGCCTGCCTTTGTGAGCAAGGGATGCTATGTGGGTACTCCTTAACATAAATAGCGTATTTTAGTGGACTTTAGGCTCGGAATTTATAAACTTTAACACTTCGCTCATAGTATCATGGAGAGGGGCCTCGAGAGTTCTCTCGGCAGCAGCTACCGAGGAATAGTCCAAGGGGTAGCTTCCACAATATCGAGTCTGTGCGATGTTGTGCCATGGTTTATAAATTAATTCTGATCATTCACTGCTTTTAGAAATTTAAATATCCAGAATACTATGCAGAAAAAGTGTAAGATCATTTTGACTCCCAGCGGGGAGTGTAGGTGATTCAGTGTACTCAACCAAAATGCCTAAACTGTAGATGCTAACAGATAGTCTCCCTGCTTTAGCTGTTCTAGAGAACTTCCGTAAGCAACAGCTAGTCCTCATTTTTAAGACGAGATCCCCTTTTTTCTACATCTCCTCTCCTTCAATTTGGATCCCTAAAATCGCCCATGAGACAACATCCTTATTGCACTCTTCCAATGTAAGCCTAGGTAGCAGCAGATTGGCATACAATATAAATATGTATATACTATAGATCCAAACTGTACTCTTTCATAATTTATAGTCAAATTAAGAGTCCATTTGAGGGTTTCGGCCATGGAAAATGTTGTCAGTGGTTACTCATTAATATACACTTATGTGGCTTGCCCATTATCGATTCCTAAATATGCTAGACTCCACAAAGCTTTCTTTTTCCTTTACCGGTATACAATTATATTAATACTGTTACAAAGAAAACAGGCTTATAGTAAGTTCTCCCCTCTCAAGAATTTTTCCTTTACAGTCTGTGGAGAAGCCAGTTAGGGATGCTTCCACAAGAAGACTTTTGACTGATATCTGGCATCTTCTTTGACAAGTGCACAAAAATCACTCCTTGTTCACCAATTTCTTGTAAGTTTGCATACATGGCGTCATTTATTTCCAAGTTGGTTGACTCATAAGTTATTACTGCAGGGCTGCTTCTCATATGCACCGTTGATAAGTGCACAAGTGAACGAAGAGAAAAATCACACAGTAAGTGCAAGAGAGAAATTGCTGGGGTTGTACACGCTGTACACTCTATATTTCAATGGGCATATATAAGAGTATGAAATTGGTAGGTGTAGAGTATTTTATATGGTGTTAGGCAAGGCATCATCTTTGACTGCATCTCCCAATATATATTTCAGAATAAGCTAGGTGAGATGCAAGTAAAGAAAATACAAAATACAAAATGTAACACATCTTGTTCTAAGTCAACTATGACCAAGTCTCATCATTTCCATCGTAGTCCGTCATTAGAGGAAGTTGTCCTCAATTTCTGGTATAGAAGAGGAGACTGCTGCTAAAAAACTGACTGGAACAGCCACTTAGCTTGGATGAGTTAGGGGTCTTTGTTTGGTGGATTTGCTTCTGTCTAGCAGTTCTGGTTCAAACATCAAGCAGAGTATGTTCGGGCAATGGATGCCAAAAATAAGGAATAATGGTCTCCAAGGTTGTCACCGAAATGTCCTTCAATTGTGTAGGTTCATATAACCTGAGTCTCACAATGACCACATCATGAATAGAAAGCTAAGATGGAAGATCCAATTTGAAGGCAATGAATTCCACATCCTACATGATGGTCCATGGTGTATGGATCATACCTTATTAGTTTGATGATGTAGGAGTATCCTTGGCAGGAGGCTATCCTGCACACTGAAAAGATTTTTCATTACTATTATTAAAATTTTTCTAGCATGGACCTGTTGCTTCAAAATCTAGCAGACCTTGTGAGAGGCTTCATGAGGCAAAGGTTAGACGTTGTTTCAACAATGAGGGAGATTGCCACTATCACCTCAGCAATCTTCCTCCTGCTCTTTAGTGGAATTGCACCACAAGGGAGGTTTCCATGTGATCACCTAAAAGGTATTCGATGTTATATGTGTCACGCCCCCAAGCCTACGGTGGTCTTTCAACCGTGTCGGCGATGTGCGGCACCACCGAACACTTTCTTTTTAACAATACTCGTGCACATGGACTACGCCTAAAATCACTTTTCCATTACTTAGCTTGTGTTTCGCAACCAAGTAAACATGCAATTATCCTTTATACTTAATGAAGCCCATACTCATTCATTATCCATAGCAATTATATAACAAGAACATCAACGATTGCAACAAGTATAAAGGGGAGGGGCAACTCCCCGTAATGTGAGTCTGCCCGACAATTTATTAAGAATCTCAGTTACAATATACAAGCGTGTCTTGGCCGAACCAAGTCTCACACTTAGCCAAATAATACAAAGAGAGGCAAACCTGCCTTTACAACAATCTTGTGCACCTCTTGCACGAAGGGCGGTGCTCACCCGAGCCACCTAACACCCTTGCCAAGTCCTACACAAAATCTGCAACCAACCCAGCACACCTTGCCAACCTTCGACCGTCCACAAGAAGTATCAAGTACGCAACTTTATCTAGTACGCATGAGAGATGCGCACTCCTCCCTTACTGCGCATTACCTCTTGCCTTGTGCGAAAATCCCAAGAGCTATGTGAGTTGTTGTCCTCCAAATGAACGCTCCAACGCCCATACTTATATGCTTCTTTGCGTGGGTTGAGTGTGGGTGGCAGCCCTTTGGCCGACCCCCAAAACCAGTCGCAACACCCTTCCTAAACGCCGTATATGAGTCGGCTTGCCCACCTTCCGTGGGTCGGCCCACCCCTCAATACTTTGTTCCACCGCGGGTATAAACTCCCACACTTAGTCGCATTTCCAAAGTATCGTTCGTTTCGTCGCATTGTTGTTTTAACGTAACGTCGCATTTTGTGCGAAGGTGCCATCGTGCACGCCCGCACGGGCGCCCGGCGCCCGCCCATCGCAATATCTCCAGGGCATTACATCCTCCTCCACCTGAAGTCGTTGTCGTCCTCGACAACATCCCCAAGCATCAATCCATGATGTCAACTCCTCCACATATGGCAAACATCCCTGCAACATATGTAGGACTCATCTCCACCATGTCTCATCTAAGTGACCAATTGTCACCAAGATAGTCCATACCAAAGTATGTCATAGATGTCCATGATCATCGACCACCTGCCACAATCTCTCCATGCCGCTCTCCACTATGGAAGGCTGATCCTTCCAACATCAAGCTACATGTCTGCTGCAACAATGTGTCAACTCCACCATGTGCATAACTGCCCGTGATATGTCAACAAGTGTTAACACATCTCAATCATGTGCTAACATCTCATCTCAACAATCGAAAGTCCTCTCAATCCATGAAAATCAACCATCATGTCACAATCTCCACATGCTGCTCCATCGTGGAAGACTGGTCCCTCCCTCTCAAGCTACATGCTCACTGCAACATATCATGTCGACCTCATCATGTGTCGTTCCCATGCGAACTGTTGCCATGATACTCCAACATAATGCCAACATACCTCATGTACACTACTAGTCCCCATGTCTGAACTAGTTGGGTAGCTAATCCAACTGTCACGCCCAAACCATGAGAGTGAACATCCTCATGCCACCATCAGTCGTTTCTCAAAACATCCTGCCACATCCTGAACTTGATCAAGAATCCATCCTCATAAGTAAACCATGCTCAGGTCCATGATGTAGCCCTCATCTCATCTGCAACATGTCCATGATGTTTGGTGTCAATGTGCTACATGAAATTAGCCACATCTATCCCAACATCATCCATATGTGTGCCTCCTCAATATGAAGAGACCATCTCATCAAACTCCAACTCTCGGTGTGTCACATCCATGTCCATGAAGCTACCTCCATCACATCTGCAATGTTTCATCCCTCAAGTCTGCCATAGAAACAAGTATACACCTGTCTCATGTCTCCATGTGCTGCCCATGATCAAAGATCAATCAGCTCCCATGTGTAAAAAGTCGTTGAGTCTCGGCTCAACCCATACCCGAGTGTAGCCACCAAGGCATCATCATCATTGTAACTCCATCACCTCAAAGTGTCTCATATCGATCCTCTACATCAAGTCACTCTTCCAAGCCATTCCCATACATGTACTTGGAAGTATGCACCCCATCCTGCATCAAAGTCCCTGACCTCAGCTCCTCAATGCATCAGATCCTCTAAGTCCACCATATATGAAGTCCCCAAAGTCATAACAACCTCATGTCATCATGAGCTCCATAAGCCATCCCCAACCAACACTCTAGCAAGCATACAAGTCTCGGCCCAAAGGTCTCTGCAAAATGCCTCAGCTCTCCATGTAGTAAGAATGCCCCATGGCCTGCTCACAACTCCATCCAAGTCCATGGTTTTGTTGCACAAGAGTGTACAACCTCTCCATAGTCTCATAAGAAATAAGTCTCCATGTCCCACCAGCACATCTATCTGCACAACATCCATGCCTTGGTACACCTCATTAGATGCCCATAAGTGACATCTCTACAAGTGCACCCACAATATGTCCCTGCATAAGGCTGCCATGCTCCATGTCTCCAACCTGATGTCCATGACTAAGTTACCATGTAGTCCAACCAGGTAGACACATCACAACAATCGGTCATCCCCCTCCAAGCTGCAATATTCGGTCTAGTGAACTCGGTCACCCAACCATATCATCATGTCATGAGTTTCCTCCATCATAGCTTCTCCACCTAAGTGTCCACCAAGACTATCTCTTGGTCTCGACCATGAGAAGTCCACCCAAACATCATCATTATGAGTCCCTTCCATCATAGCTCCTCCACCAAAGGTTCCACCAAGACTTGCTTTTGGTCTCGGCCATGAGAAGTCCACCCAAGAGTGTGCCCTTCAAACTGTCCATGAGTCATGTTGGGCACTTAGCCATGTGGCTAAAGCACAACTCATTCCTCCACAACGATCATCAAGTTCCACCCTTGTCACGGGCCTTTGTACCTTCTCCCACAAGGTCACAAACAACCCCAACAAGTCCTGCAACAATCAACAATCCTTGTTTCTCCATACAAGGTCTCACCATAAACATCCATGGTAAGATGTTCCCTAGCATCGGCAAACTGGCTTTGCCCTTCCCTGCACAAGGTCCATCTACCAAATTCTCAAATGAAACACATGTATCAATAGTACTTACATCATCATGAGGTTCCTCCATGAGAGTACCCTCATCCATACATGTCTGCAAACCGCATGATCCTGGTCCAACTTGATCAATCTCAAGCTCATCCTCCATCATGATCATATCTGCAACATCATCGGTCATCAAGACTTCCTCTTCCTTGGTAGCACAATCTGCAATTTCAACTCGCTCCATTGCCCAACCAAGTTGAAGAAGCTCATCTTCAACATTCTTCTCCAAGACTGCAAGCTTCTCTCGAATACGAGGATTCTCCCTTTTCAACCGCTTCAACCTGTATAAGGTAAGCAAGAGCTTCCCTTCGCATCCTTCCAGACCGGCCATGCCTTGTACTTCGTCTTCCCCGGTTCGTACTTCCTTTGGTCCACAGACGCCCAAACCGTGTATACCTGCCCACACGCAGTCCCACTTGCCCACCTGACAAGTGCCCAAATCGTATGGCTAGCACGTAGTATCGCCTGCCCAACTCTACGACACCCGGTTCCAACCTTTACCAGCTTCACCAAGTACCCTGCAACCATGAATCGACCCTTGTTCCACTTATGTGAAACTAGCTTCCTTCACTTGCAAGTACCTGCTTCCACTGTCACGAGCAACCTTGCTCAAATATCAACTGTCAAGTTATGTAACAGCTCATCAAACCGGCCCAACCGAGCTACTTCAATGCTTCAACACTTCATCAACCCGGTCATTAGCCTGCTCTGATACCAACTGTCAAGTTGTGTATCAACTTTCATCCGCAAGCTTCACCAGCTCTGATACCAACTGTCACGCCCCCAAGCCTACGGTGGTCTTTCAACCGTGCCGGCGAGGTGCGGCACCATCGAACACTTTCCTTTTAACAATACTTGTGCACATGGACTATGCCTAAAATCACTTTTCCATTACTTAGCTTGTGTTTCGCAACCAAGTAAACATGCAATTATCCTTTATACTTAATGAAGCCCATACTCATTCATTATCCATAGCAATTATATAACAAGAACATCAACAATTGCAACAAGTATAAAGGGGAGGGGCAACTCCCTGTAATGTGAGTCTGCTCGACAATTTATTAAGAATCTCAGTTACAATATACAAGCGTGTCTTGGCCGAACCAAGTCTCATACTTAGCCAAATAATACAAAGAGAGGCAAACCTGCCTTTACAACAATCTTGTGCAACTCTTGCACGAAGGGCGGTGCTCCCCCGAGCCACCTAACACCCTTGCCAAGTCCTACACAAAATCTGCAACCAACCCCGGCACACCTTGCCAACCTTCGACCGTCCACAAGAAGTATCAAGTACGCAACTTTATCAAGTAGTACGCATGAGAGATGCGCACTCCTCCCTTACTGCGCATTACCTCTTGCCTTGTGCGAAAATCCCAAGAGCTATGCGAGTTGTTGTCCTCCAAAAGAACGCTCCAATGCCCATACTTATATGCTCCTTTGCGTGGGTTGAGTGTGGGTGGCAGCCCTTTGGCCGACCCCCAAAACCAGTCACAACACCCTTCCTGAACGCCGTATATGAGTCGGCTTGCCCACCTTTCGTGGGTTGGCCCACCCCTCAATACTTTGTTCCACCGCGGGTATAAACTCCCACACTTAGTCGCATTTATAAAGTATCGTTCGTTTCCTCGCATTGTTGTTTTAACGTAACGTCGCATTTTGTGCGAAGGTGCCATCGTGCGGTCGTGCACGCCCGCTCGGCGTGCGCGCGCGCGCCCCCGAGCGCCCCGGCGCCCGCTGTCGCAATATCTCCAAGGCGTTACAATATGGCTCGAGGTGATGTAGATGTAGGCTAGGTTAAGATACTCTTCAATGGACCAAGGCAAAATTCTATTTGTATAGGAGCAACATATCATATACCAAGCCCTAAAAGCGGCATGTGTGACCTAGGGTTTTAAGATATAGCTCAATAAAAGAATAAAGGCATACAAGCAACAATGAAAGGGTTTGCAAACGATGTAATCAACAAAGGAGAAGGCAAACCCTCAAATTAAGCCCTAAGTTGAAGCCCTAGCTAGGTTTAGGGGTTTTCTAGGGCACACATTATTTGGGGAGGATGACGTCAGGCCTTATAGAGCAGATTTAACCAAGTAAAATGCTAGATTTTGAGTGAGAAGGATCAACAAGGTAAAATCCAAGCCTCGTAAGCTCCAACGTCTATCTAAGAAAGCCTCAATTGAACTCGGCCTTACAAAATAGCCCTAACAACTTGCCTTGAAGGACTTGGAAAATAAGGAAAAGAGAAAATTTTGAAGTTTTTGTAATTTTTGATCAACAAAAGGATTCCCAGTGCCTATTCTCACTTGGGTGATGGAGTCTTTAGGGCCAAATTAAGAGAATGTGAATAAATGCTTGGAGTAAGGGGAAAACCCTAGTTTTCACTTGATAAAGCCTAACTATCTACTTTGTGAGGGGATAAAGTAAATAGGGGAAGCTCTCTAGGAGGTGCCCTATGGATTTCAAGGAAGATAATTTAACATGCAACAATCAACCAAGTTTTTCCACAGATAATATGCATTTAGACATGGAACAAGAAAAACCCTAGCATTAATTTATCACATGAAAAACAATAAAAATCTGCAATTAAATTTACAATTCTTCCAAGAAGTAGCCTTCTTTCAATCCCAAAAAGACATCTCCAAGAGAAAAATCAATCTCCAATAGCAATAACTCCAAAGAGATCACATCTTCAAAAGTAGCGAGTTACACTAGGCTAAGTCAAGCTCTCTAATGGAGGCTGAAATCCATGAGTGATGATGAGAAACAAGAATGGAGTGATCCTCTTTTTATATGAGGTCAATCACTTCCATCAATTTGCCTAAAAGCCCTATGAAAAGTTTAATTTTGAGGGTACACAAAGAAAATGGGTTACAAGCCAACCCAATACCTCAATACAATAAAATAATGTTGGAATTTCTAAGTCTAACCCCTTAGAAATTCTTCCTGTACTATTTGGTTTATTTCTTCCTACTTGTTTAATTACTTAATAAGTTATTTACTATGTAAATACTGAAAATAAACACAAGTACAATATCAACATCTACAGATCATCAACTGAAAGAAAAAGCACACAAGTGACACCGTTGTTTTTGGACTAATGTCCCCGGAAAAACCCAATGCGGGAAAACCGGTGCAGCTATTCAGATGGTTTTATTATTATGCAGTTTTAGAATACAACCTGGGTGCCAGAAATGGCTCACCCAACAGAGAATGGCCTCGGCAGTAGTACCTCTCAGTCGGAAACAGATATTCCGGCTAAAACACTGGATGAACGATCCCACAACAACAATGCAACTTCTGCTGCTCTACGTCACTCTGATAGGGACCACGTCACCCTAATAGGGACTGTGTCACCCTATCCGGCTCTCCAACTCTCAGTCTCTGCCACGAAATGCTCCTAGCGCTACCTCTAGGTCCCGCGTCAGCCTCTCTGGGCTCTGCATCAGCTTCTGGAGCCTCTGTGTCAGCCCCTAGACCCTCTGCGTCTCACACGCTGGCCTCTCTGGCTCTGCACAACCCCTGGCTGCCTCTGCGTGGCCTCTAGCTGGCTCTGCGTCTCTCTCTCGGCTCTGTGCTGATCCTCCTGGTACTAACTCTGCCTCTCTGCTATGTATTCACTGCCCCTCAGCTGCAACTCTAATCAGTCACTCAATTTCCTCAGCAAACTAGAAAATCGAGTTCTTGATCTCTCTCGGTGTATCCTCCAACTGACCCTCAAGCCTCCTCTTATACTTTTCTCGTTGGTCCATCAGCAGTTGAGATTAAATCTCTAATCAACGTCTAAGATTAGATTTGGCTTGATCCATGACTTTTGGACCATTCTAAGCCAGTTTTATATTAATACCCATTAATATTTTATTTTTCCTAAGTTTAGACTTAGGAACTCCATTAAAAATATTAATTATTTTAATATCTCCCAAACCGGTTAGATTCTGCCCAAAGCATTTTTGGGTCTTGGAGATCTCATGTGCTTTAGCCTCTCCACCAATTTTCGTGGCTAGAGCACATCCGATGCTACACCAAATCAACAAATAAGCCACGAAAATCCCACATGAGTGGGTCGAAACTCCTCTCAAGCATGACATCATGCCTTTTTAGGGCTAACAAAGCTCCAAAAATACATCGAATGGGCTAGATGCATCTCCTACCATCATAATCAACCAAGTGATTGAGGGTAATCCGTCTAGTCAATCCTCAAAATGTCTCTAGATGTCAAAAGTCAGCTCTGGGTTCCTTGCATCATCTCCAAGGGGGCCATCAAGACAATGTGGTGCAATCTCTCTCAAGCATTGGCGGTCCATGAGGTGATACAAGCCCTCCCTAGTCATCCCGGGGATGACCATCATCGTCTAGACTCTGGATCAAGCCATGCCCATCAAATAATGTCAATGCCGACCACTGGACCAACTGATAGAGGTCCATGATCCTGAGTGTATAGAAGTATAGAGGGAGCAATCGTGGAGGGATGTAATACCACTTTCCTTGTTAGTTTTTTATTGATTTGGTAGCATCAAACAAGTGTTCTAGTCTCAATTTGTGTCTAAGAGGCCAAGGAACATGAGATCTCCAAAACCTAGAAAAGGTTTCATGAAATAAGCTTGCAAAACGCCTTAATTAAATTAATTAGCCATCATTTAATTATTTCCTAAGTCTAACTTAGGAAAAGTGGTTAATTAAAGGGAATTAATTGAGGAGATTGACTTACGCTCTAGAGACTTCCAAAAAATGACTTGGATCAAGTTTGAGATGTTCTTAGCCGTTGGTGAGGGTCTAATCATGGCTGTTGGTGCTCCAACAAGAGATTATAAGAGCAAGTTGATGGGATGGAGAGAGACACAAGTGGGGAGCAAGTTACCTTGGCAGATTGAGCTATCTAATTGCAGAGATCTAACAAGGGAGTTCGAGCTAGAGAAGGAGAGCATCAGTGATAGAGGGAGCAACAAAGGAGATTTCCGGAGAGTTTCTCAACAGTTTTCTAGTGCCAGAGAGGCAAGAAAAGGGAGGTCAAAGTGATTTTGCAGAGAGGCTGAATAGCCAGTGCGATCAACTAGAAAAGCTAGTGTGAGTGCTGGAAAGAGGGTCGTTTTAGTTGCTGAAGGTTGGGAGATTTTTTAGTGAGTCATTTCTAGAGGCAGAGGGAGGCTGGACAATTCAGTTAGCGCTGAGTAGCAGGCCGTACAAATTTCCCAGGCTAGGTAGTGCGAATTCTAGGCAGACTAAGTTGCCAGTGAGAGGGTTCGAGTAGGCCAGAGGGAGGCTGAATTGATTGTAGAAGGGAGAAAATTTCTCCGAGATATTTTGCCAGATTATTTCCGGAGGATTACTAGTTGGGCATCCAGTTGTAATAATTTCTAAATTGCTACATAATAAAATAAACCTTCATCTATTGCATTGGTTTTCCCTTCAGGGTTTTTCTGGGGACTTTTTAGTCCAAAAATATTTGTGTCGATTTTTATGTGTGTGCATCTATTTCTCAGTTCTTGGTTTTATTTTCTGCAATGTATTTTTTATGGTGAAGATTGCAATTGTGAATTATTGTTAATTGTCATAAACAATTAAACTGCTAACAATTAGGAGAATAATATCCAGTGATTGCAATCAAGTAATTTTCACATTCACTGGCTGCTTTTTCCACCCCTTTGGTGTGCCTTTTACTTCTTTTTGATAATGCTTTGATAAGCGCATAACTTAGGTGTCTACGCTTGCTTTGAATGGTAGCATTTATTTACCCCTTAAGTATGAGTTAGTTTCTCACTCATCAGGGTTGGGGCATGCAAGGGTTTCTTTATTATATGATGGAGCATCTAGTGCTCAAGAATCGGGTGATGGCTAATGAGGGTGGTGGAGCTCATGCTAGGCTTTTGCCCATGCACTAATTATTGTCCTGATCATATTTTGCATTTTAACTTTTCATTTTCATTTATTGTGGCCATCTTATGCTTTTATCTTTCTTTAGTTGCATCAACTGGATATGAGGGTGCCCAATCCTAATGAAGCAATGACAACAAGTGTAAAGGATGGATGTGAAATCAAGGGAATGATGAAAAGTGGTAAGTATGGAATGGCTATGGACACACTACTTCAATCCAAGATTCCCAAGTATTGCCCCTCCTATAACCCTAAGGTCTCAGAGTAGGTCCCGTTGGACTAGGGCCAAACACTAACCCCCTTGGTAAGGCGAGAGAACAAGCCTATAGTCAAGGTTGGTCAATCATCTAGATTACCCCCTTATCCATGTTAGAATGCCCAAAACATTAAATAAAAGCAATTGATTTCAAAATGGTTAACTTACTTGTCGAGTGATAACCCTCCTTCCTTCGGGAGGAATGCTGGATGGTGAGAGGTGTATGACCAGTGCAAATGGTGGGGAAATGTGGTATTTCATCATAACTGAGCAATGTATAGGGCTATTGGCTGGTTGACTATCCAAGATAGGAGATAATTTTCTCCTATGGGGTTACCCACTTTTGGTGGGTAATAGGTTCTAAGCTATGTTTAATTTAATTGATGGTAGTAGGAGGTCTACAAAGTTTTGTTGAAGAATTTTGGGAAGGGACACCCAAACTCTTGCTAGGTTTTGGGCCATTCAATTTTCCCATCAATGACTGTCCATTAGAACCATTTTGAGGAGCGAATTTTTTATTTTTTTTGGTTGGGGAGGGAGGGGATGTTTTCGAATCCCTGCAAGCCAGCAAAATGTCAACACATGGTAGGCCTATAGAGAAGGTCCATGTCTTCTTTTAATTGTCGATAAGTGATGGTGGTTAAGGGAATTAAGGAGGGTGATTTCCATGAGGCGTGAGGAAGGGGGAAATAAATAAAGGCTGTGTGAAGAAGAAGGTGATTATTTATCAAGTAGAGAAGAGGATAATAAGGGATCTGCTAGGGAAGAAGAGGGGATTTCTTCTATGGAGAATGCAAGGGAAACCATCAAGGCCACTGTGCTTAGGGAGAAGAGCGACAACAAACCAGGAGAACAACAAAGAGTAAGGAGAAGATACCCTTATAGTTATTATGAATTTGACGTTGGGCCCATGTGCTAGTGTTTTGTATGAGTGTGGTGTCTCTTTCTTGTTTTGTCACTGCTTATAATCCACAGAGGTTTAAAATGCTTACATAATAATTTTTAATTAATAGACTTGTTTGTATGCATTTTATATTTTCTTCCATGGTGGTTGGGTTGTTTCTTGGTTCACAGTGCGTGCTTCCATACCATTGTTGGGCACTTTGAATTCAAACACGTTGGTGTTTGTGAGCCTTCATCAATTGTTATTAGAGTGGGAAGAGTCCCTGTTGAGTTACAACTCTAGCAAGAAGAGTAGAATTGAGAGGGTGTTGTAAGAGAAGACAACCCCAATTGTATTGCTAGGTAGAGTTGTAGAGGGGAAGGAAAGCAGCTCTAGTGTACCTAGGGATACCTTAAGCAGTTTGATGAGAATGAACTTAATATCAATGGGGATCCAATGAAATCTTTAGTGACATTTGATGAATTAGTAGGCACATGTAGAAACTTGGCCAACTTTAGGTACATAGATGATGTCTTCACTGTGGAAACCTCAAATCCATTGATCACGATAGTTGAAATCCTTTTAGGCAAAACCTTAAACATTAGTAGCATGCTAAATTCTGTTTAGCAGCAAGAATTCATTTGCTTGCTTCAAGCTTGTTACCGCTCAAACTAGCAAGGGATCCTATAGAGCAATTACTAGGTCAAGGGGCAACGATGGAGCGATAACCCACTGTCACCTCAGCTAAGGCTTCCTACTATTTACGGACTTTCACCGATGGGAGGAGACCCGGTACAAGAGGAACCATAAGAATGAGTAGATCAATGAATGGATAGAGGGTGATTCCTATAGCCATTCACAAGAGAGACTCAATTATGTGGCTTACTTGCTTAAGAGGCAAGGTGATGGGCTCTCTAGGAAGGGATAAGAGGATACTTAAGCCTAGGGTTTGAGAATATCTCTTGACAAGAGGCTGTCTAGGTCTAAGGATCCTTGTGGAGAAATGGCTTCTATGTAATGCTTGTAGAATATGAGTTACAAAGTTGTGGGACCACAGAGAAGCCAAGTGGACCCAAACTAGGTCAAGGGTATGGAGTTGATCACTCGAAGAGGGGCTTGACCTAATTGGGGAAGAGAATAGGATCAAAGGTCTAATTTTCTTGAGATTTGAATGCAATGATCCCAATAAGGCACTAACCCAAAATCGGCCTAGGGCAAGAGTTGGTCTTGCGGCTAGGGCTTGCTATATCTCGGGATTCCACTGTCGGAATTGCTTGAAATTTGGAGGACCTCTAGAGAAAAGGCCAACGTAGTACTGGACCAAAAATCAAGGATTTTGGATGGCTACAATGAAATTTATGCGATGCCCTATGTGACCTACTAGGGTTAGGCCTAGAAATTGGAGAGGTGAAGGAAAGGGGTAAATTTGACCACCAAAGGGATACGAGGATCAAAGCCTTATTGCATGGGCTTAATGGAGTCAAGATACACATAGATCATGAATTTCTGTGAGCTAAGGAGCCCTAATTAACCTTTGCTAGCCTATTCAAGGGCAACAACTAGGTAAATAGAGATTTACACTTCAAGTTTGCCAAAGAGATGAAGTTTCAAGGCTTAAAACCTATTAGGTGCCTCTAGGAACATTCACCCACTCTCTTCAAGTACAATGCATGCATTAAATCACTTATTCAAGGTTCCCAAAAGAATTTTGCATTTACTTCAATCCATACATGAATAATGATAACAATAACATGTAATAAACCAGTAAAATAACAAGAATAACATCAAAATTCGACTTACATGAGAGAGAGTATATCCATTTGTCAACTTTGCATTACAAAGAACCTCCAAAGACAATAGCGAAAATCCAAACATCATAGTGCATCAAGAAAACTCCAAAAAGTTTACCCAACAAAAAGTATGAAAATCTCTCAAGAGATACTAATCCACCAAGTGATGATGATCAAAATGAATCATCTCAATTCTATTTATACAATCCTCTAAGGGATTCAAATGGCCTAATTTGGACTAATAATGCCCCTAAAATAAAATAATTTGCATAATAACAATACTTTTGGTGACAAGCCCACCAAATAGCTCAATAACATAAAGATAAGCCTCTCAAGAGGGCAGAATAATCAACATAATGAGTCGTTGGGCCTTTGAAGAGGCCTAATCAAGTCCAAGGGGTGCCATGATGTGAAAATGGACTCCCAACATAGTAAACAAGGGGTTGGCCCCTTGTTTTCCAAGCAAGAACCTGTGGTGCTCTCAAGTGGGTGTGGGGGCACAAGGACATACTCATGGGTCTCCAAGTGGATCGAAAATTCCTGTGGACCATCTGTAAGGGCCAGGATGGTGATGTAAGCCCTCCCTTTGCAGTAGGAGACATCCTAAAGACCCTGGAACATCTGCCAAGTGTATTGTGCAAGTGTGGAGTCGGCTAGGAATGGTGAACAAGGTGCATCATCCTCATCCAAAAGGTGGAACATGAGCAATCAATGAACGTTGTTGGGGATCCATGAAGTAATCGTTGATATGGTGGAGGCCCATGGCTCTCAACGCTCACCCTACAAGTGCCAATATGGCCCTCTGAAGGGCTAGGACCTCGTAGAGGGAGACCAAGCCCCAAATGGAGACCTACCTGCAATCTTGCATAAGATCCAATGCGTCCCCTTGCTCTCCAATACAACAAACCCTTAGAATAATCAAGTATAAGAGCTTACAAGTCATGGAATCAATGGGGCACTTCATGGTGGCATGCCCTTCCATAGCGGGCTTTGGCATGCACAAGTGTCTCCAAGCTCAATAAGGGGGTTAACCAAGGACCCTATTAGGGGGTTTCATCCTTTAAAGGGGGTGACATGTCCAAGGTATATCCTTCAAGTGGTAGGTGGCAAATGACAAAGTGACGGAATAGAGTGGGGATCAGGGGAATCATCTAGACCACATGTCATGGTACAAGGGTAGCTATAATAGGGAAGCCCACACCTGGGCATATGATTGTAGGAGGGAGAAAATCGTGGTACATGAGTTACCCCAACCTTTGTTTTTCCACCCTTCTTCATATGCCTTTTGCATTTGATTGATTTTTCTTCATAACTGCTCGGGGCTCCAGGGGATAAGAGCATGTTGTGTGGTATATAGTAGTGGATACCCCCTTAAGGTGGGGCAGTTCAT
Source organism: Pinus taeda (assembly GCA_000404065.3). Taxonomy (NCBI): domain Eukaryota; kingdom Viridiplantae; phylum Streptophyta; class Pinopsida; order Pinales; family Pinaceae; genus Pinus; species Pinus taeda. Next base: position 226,872 of record APFE030511061.1, read on the forward strand.
CGTCCACCGGGGGTTGGGACAATCATGGGTTCCTTAATGATGGAGGGGAGGCTCATCTAGGGCCCATAGGAACCAAGGCGATGGCCATGGATAAGGGTTAAAACTCATGTTTGGCTTTTGCCCACGAGCTAAATTTGTATATCTTGACTATCTTTTGCATTTTGTGGTACATTTCTTGTTGAGAGTGGCTAAATTATGCTTTTTATTTTCTTTTTAGTTGCATCAACCTCCGGGGCATTGTTCTAGGCCCGACCCAAGGTGTGGACAAGGGGAAGGGGAGGCTAACCTTATGTGGACCCAGTGGACACATGTGGACCTGAATGAGAAAAATGCTGAATGGGGTTAATGGCCTAAAGCCCTAGAGCTAATGGCCAGTAAAGGAGATCCCACAAGATTAAGATCAAGGGTAACCACGAAATCAGGCAAGGGAGACAGGAATACAGACCTAACCCACTCTTTCCATCAAATCCCCCCACCAATCTATGCCCAAAAGTGCCCATGACAAGTAAGGAAAATTCGAGGTTGGGAGGCCCACCTTCAAACATACAATCATAACAAGTGGGTGAGGGACCACATGGCTAGCTCAGGTGGCGGAGATAATGGCACATTGATATCTGGTGGCTGCAAGGGGTTGTTGACTGCCAACTGAGGACCATCTAGGACAAATTTTTTCTCCTATATACACTACCCATAGGTGGTGGGTAACAAAGCTCACAACTCTGCTTTTGGTTGGGATTACTAGGACATGAGAGGCATTGACCCTAGTATTTGCATATCTGCTTTTTATCTGTGATTTATATATTTTGTAATTTTTTTTGTTCTAGAAATAATAATTTTTTCTTTGAATTTTCGTTTTTAATAATTTGTTTGTTGGGTTTATTTTTCTAATATATATATATAAATATATATATATATATATATATACTCCTTTTTTTGGCTATTTTAATTTTTTTTTTTCTTTTCTAATTCTCTCTCTCTTTCCTTTTTCTTTTTTTCTCTGCAAAGACTAAATTCTATTAACGGTAAAGCGAAATATTTTTACATGGAGTTGAGGCTTCAGGGGTCAGAGCACGAGAGCACTCAACACAGCAGAACTGCCCCGTTACAAAAAGAACCTGGGGATAGCAGTTACATAGAGCTAGAAAACAGATATTAAACCCAGAGATAGATTTGTAGAAAGAAGAAAGAGACATTGGTAGCAGAAAAGCCGAAATTCTTAGCAGACCAGCCGGTAAGAGGACCACCACTTCCCCGAAAGGAAGCCAAAATAGCGGACTGACGATGCTGAACCTTGACTGTGAGCAGAAAAGCCTGGAGGTGGCCATCTGAGCAGTACCAAAAACAAAAAGGAGAAAAGCGGTCACAAGTGACATTATGCTTCCATATCCTCCCTAGGAGTCTTCTCCGCAACCAGACACGCGCTGCCAATCCTCAGACTTTCATTGCCATCCGTCTCGCTGACAGGGTTCGCCAAGGAGTGACTTGTGGCGCCTATAGTCCCTTCCCCAGCAACTGAGCAAATGTCCTCAAGGGGTGGAATGCTTATGGGCGGAATGTCCTCCTGACCAAACTTGTCACTTTGCCGAATTTCCGGACCTCCCTCATCCATTGAATGCTCACTGCTTTGAGAAGGATTAGGAGCAATGCATGACAGAGGGGAGATTTGATTTTCTTCTTCCGAAAGGATTATGGTAATGTGAGCAGTAATCAGAGGCCTATTCAAATTGCTTTGAAATTTGAAATGCGTTGTTTAGAAAGCACTGTTTGGAATAGGCTTGCGCCCAGGGCTCAGGGGAGGCAAATCCTCATGAGAGGAGGGAAGATTAATGGGCGAATGTGCAGGGTCCCCAGAATGACCGACAGAAGGATGATTGCCGCTGCCTCGACGCCTCCCGAAACGGTTCCTCCTGCTTTGGCGAACCATTATGACAAGCGAAGGGGAAGGCACAGAGAGATCAGAGAGACCAGAGGCAGGAACACGGGTATGGCAAGAATGACACAGAGACCAAATTAAACACATAGAGAAAGCTCGAGACGGATATGCCGCACGACCAATTCTAAATTCAAGAGCTTTGGATAGCTTACCCCTTAACACCGTGCTAATCCTTCTGTGGGGAGCCTTGGCGTGATTGAAACTTTCCCAGAAAGACAGAGAGCCTGCCTGAAGCTTGCCTCTGTTTGCAAGATTTTGCCTATCACCAAAACCCACATCAAACCACAGCTTGGAGCCGTAAGACTGAGCGCGAGGAGTGAATAGAGCACAGAGGGTCGACATGATTATAACAATCGCAGTGTTGCGTTGAAGAGTGCACTCCATTAATGCGAAAATCCTGCAATATCCTTCCTTAATAACTACCTTCCTCTTGCGCGAGGTGAAAACCTGGGAGGCCACGCTGCCTTGCAGCTGGCAGTACCTGGTTTTATTAACTTGCATGAGTTTCATTAAATTCAATTGTGCCACCTGCATCCGGGGCTCTCTCTCTTTCCTCTTATGTATATATACCTTTTCTTTTAATGGCTAGAGGCTTGGAGACATAATGGAGAACCTCCAAAAACATTGTCTGGCTAAAAGCATTAATTGAATGGCAACACACTTGACGAAGGGTTGATGGCCAAAGGCCATATCAGATTGGCTCTGTGTAGCGGTTGAGTGGCTAGAGTGTTGAATAGCTCTGATACCAATGGAACGAACAAAGTTTGTATTTACACAAGTTAAATACTCTAGAGCACTTGGAATATGAAGACGTCCATTGAGGATACAAGTATCTACATATAAAATGTATAGTTGAAAGAAATGGCTGGTTACAAACAAGGGCTCTGTTTATATACTTAATACTAGGCAAGGCGCCCCTTCATGAATAGTTATGTCCTTTGGGACATGTCTCTTCAATAACTAATTATTATTAATTAATCATTATCATCTATATTATCATATTCATAACAAACATTTATGAAAGACTTCTAATGGAGCAACTTATCATGGAGCTCCTTTTTAATCACATATGCATTCATGTAGTGGAGCAACTCTTGTCAGAGTAATTTATAGAGGTTGTTGGAGTATTTCTCAAAGTCATTTAACCACCTTACATCGTTATATTAATTTGGGAGGTTTTTGCACAACTAACTCCATCATGTTATCATTGTTAACTTGTCTAATGGACTTGGTTACATGAGAGCATTATTGAATTGTTTTTCTTGGATATTTTATTAATTTTTTTGGAGAGGGTGGATCTCAATAACTTATTGCTATTTCTCATAAGGGAGTCGTTGAGGAAGATTATTATTGTTATCCCTTCAAGAACTAATGGACTAGGAAAATAATTACTTGTTTGTTTTAAGGAGATGGAGTTCCGCCCCATAAAAGGTCTAGCTCTCTCCATTTGTAGTCATTGTTGGATTTGGGGAGCTCTCGCCTATTGCTTTTTTGTTGAAGTTCCTAAAGCCAATGCAAGCTATGGATTTCTCCTGGGTGATATAATGTGTTTTTGTACTCGTTGCGTTGAATACTAAGGCTGAAATCTTTTGCATCAAGTGTGTCAATGAAGGGCTAGAACATAGGTAACAATATTTCTCATTAAGAAGATTATGTCTTTGTTAAGAAGAAATTTAATTGTGATTCAGTCTCCCTTCAAATCCTTCGTATATATTGATAGAAAATGTCATTGTCTCTTCTTGATTAAATCGGGTTAGCTATATCTTCCATTTTCCATTAGTGGGCACACCCTGATATACATTTTGATTACTACAAAAGTTATTTTGTTTTGGTGGATGACAAGATAAAATTGTCGTAGTCTCTTGATTTTATTGATTTTTGGTAGCATCGGATGTGCTCTAGCCATGAAAATTGGTGGAGAGGCTAAGGAACATGAGATCTCCAAGACCCAGAAATTGTTTGGAGAAATTCCATCTGGATGAGGAGATTTTAAAATAATTAATATTTTTAATGGGGTTCCTAAGTCTAAACTTAGGAAAATTAAAATATTAATGTGTATTAATATAAAATGGGCGAGAAAGTTCTAAGAGACGAGGATCAAGCCAGATCTAATCTTAGCAGTTAATTAGGGACTTAATCTCGGCCGTTGAATCGTCAACAGGAAAAGTATAAGAGGAGGCTTGAGGGTTAGTTGGAGACACACCAAGAGAGATCAAGAATTCGATTTTCTGGGGCAGGTTTTGCTGAGGAAATCAAGTGAGTGATCAGTTGCAGTGAAGGGCAGTTCAGCAAGGGATTTTGATCCAAGGCTGAAGAATACATATCAGGGAGGCAACAGAGTGCCGGAAGAGGCAACATAGAGCCTTGGAGGGTTGATGCAGAGGTTGAGGAGGCTAGCGCAGAGGACATAGAGGGCCACACAGAAGCCATAGAGGCTGACGCAGTTGATGCAAAGGGATTCAGAGGCTGTGCTGAGGTGATTTAGTGGGACAGACTGAGAGCTGATTCGCTGACGCAGAGCCAGAGAGGGTGACGCAGTTTCAGAGAGTGCATGGAGTAGCTTTCACTGTCCAGCACAAGGAATAACCAGAGTCACTGTGGGATTGTTCATTTGGTTGCTGATCAGGTGGAATATGTGTCTCCTGATAGGGGTATTACTGCCAAGGAAATTCTCTGAAGGGTGAGTCATTTCTGGCACCCTAGTTGTATTCATAATTTGCTTAATAATAAAACCCTCTATATGCTGCACCGGTTTTCTCGAATTGGGTTTTTTCCGGGGACGATTGTCCAAAAATAACAGTGTCCCTTGTGTTGTCTCAGTTTATTTCAGTTGTTGATTTGTATATTTGTGAAGGCTGCAATTGTGTTTACGTCAATGTTTATGTTATTAAATAACTTGTTAATGTAAAGAACAAGTAGGAGATAGTAAATTAGATATTGCAGTAGGCGTTTCTGATGTGTTAGATTCAGAAAATTTCACATGGTATCAGAGCGATTGCAAATCACAGGAGGATTGAAGACGCCAGCAGAAGAAATCTGAAAATTTGCAGCAAAAGCAACTGTTTGGAGAGACAATGCTGTTCCAGAGCTGAAGCGGCAAGAGAAGACGTGACATAGTGCTTAGAGGGTGTCGCAGAGGGTCATGCAGAGCCTGCGTCAACATTTCAAGCTAAGGGAAGGGCTAGCGTAGAGGAAGAGTGGCAGAAGAGGCTCACGTAGAGCCACGTCATCCTTCTCAGCCAGGTAGGATTGTGGCCGGAGGGGAAGATTCAGCCTTTGCCATGATTGCGCAGAGCCTGAAGGGCTCATAGTCTTCAGTTGTCAAGGCTAAGGGAGCTGTGCAGATTGTGATTTGAGGAGTTGGTGGGATGCTAGTTCTGTTAGTGCAGAACAATGTCTAAGGAGACTGAACCAAGGTAGAGGGAAGCACTACCTCGATAGATTTCTAGCCAAGAAATCTAGATCTAGGTTGCAGCGACAAAGGAGGATTGGAGAGGTGTGATTCGACAGTTGGTCGGAGGATTTCTGAGAGGGAAATCAGGACTCCGAGGGAGTCCAGAGAAGAGGAGCAAAGATGACAGTGAACAGATTGAGGGATCAAGACAGATTGGATGGGGGTTCCAATTTTGTCGTCTGGAAGGCTAGGATCTTGGCAATCCTGGATAAACATCGCATCAAGGACTATGCCTTGAAAATTGTAGTTGTCCCAGTTGACCCTAATGCAAATGAGAAGTATGAGGAAGCCGAGGCGAAGGCGAAATGCATGATCCTAGACGGTGTCAAAGATCATGTCATACCACATATTGTTGAGAAGAACACAGCAAGGTAGATGTGGCAAACGCTGGCCACCTTATACCAGGGCTCTTTCGTGCAGCGGAAGATGTTATTAGAGAATCATCTGAGGTCATATTAGATGCAGAAAGGAGAGGAGATAGATCCGTTCCTTCTAAGGTTGCAAGGAATTCGTGACCAACTTACTTTCGTGAGGTCTACATCGGATCCAGAGTTCATGGTTAGGGTTGCTTTGAATGCAGTCTCCGAGGACTGTGAGACGTTTTTTCAAAGCATTTTGGGCAAAGCGACTCTCCCTAGTTGGGAGGAGATATGGGCAGCTCTTTGACAGAAAGAGCTCAAGAGATTGACCAAGGCAGGGAGTAGCAGTAAGGGAGTTTGAATCAAGAAAGAGGAGGAGGATGCAGCTCCAATTGGCAGTAGCATTAATTACAATTCAAACTCGTTCTCTGACAAATGGATTTCTTGAGCTTAGCTGTGGTGATGGTTTGAAACTTCCTGCTGACTCTTGATGCTTCATCCCTGAACTGTCCCTGAAAATTTGGAAGCTGTTCCTATTTTTCTACTTTGGCCTCCACAAGGATCTTCGAAATCAATTATCCCCTTTGTTTCTTTTAATTGCATAAAAATGCATTTGGTTATTTTGTTTTCCATGCCATGTGTACCTTGCTCCAAAAAAATTTCCCTTTGTCCCTCAAAATTGGCCCATCGAATGATAATTTGTAGCTACAGCAGTTTCGTAGCGCGCTACGAAACTGCTGTGCATTAGGCATCACCTACAGCTGTTTCATAGCGCGCTACGAAACTGCTGTGTAATTTCAAAAACATAGCTTAAGATCAAAATCCAACTTTCTTGAGTCTTTCTCTTTTCTGCAATGGCTTCTCTATTTGTCATGAAGCTGTCCGACCCTGAATATGTAGACACCATTCATCAAGGTAAGCATCAAAAGGTAATTTGTCAAAAATTAGGACTTAGCCTTACACGCTGTATGATTTCTTCTAGCTAAGGGTGTCCTTCATGCTGGTTTAGTTGTATCTTCAAATCCTCGATTTGCCTCTTCATAATTCTGGTTCTAGCTCTCAACTTTGCATTGACCCTTTGGATGTATCTTGCCTCCTTTATTGCAGGGACTGTCCAGGTGTAGTATTGAGCATGACAATCAACCACTTCAGGTATTGAAATCATCTTATCTTCCCACAGAGCCTCCATCTTATTAAAATAAGCTTCCCTGATTGCATGTTTTCTTGAATTTTTTCTCAATTTGGCAATTTCAAGATTTGCTAATTTCAACTTCTTTTCCAACTCCTCAAAACTACTTCCTCCTTGTTCAGAGATAACGGCTTTACCTTTATCATTCTTATGCAGCTGTGATGATGCTTCTGATGAAACCATAGGTCTTTCATGAGGTCTTGTTACCTCCCCTGTCTCGCTTGCTTCTGGCAACGCCTCTTGTATCTCTTTTGACCGCCTCGTAGTAGGTCTTCTTGGCTTAAAAACAAATTCAAAGTTCTGATCATCAAATTTGAGCTTTTTAGAGGATTTGGCCCTTTTGATTTTGCCTTTACTTGTTCCTATCAAGTCTGCTCGAACCAAAGGAGATTCTTTAATGTCGATTGCCTGCAGCAAATCATTCAGACTTCCCTTTGAAACCGGGCTTCCTTCAGTAATCGCTGTCTTGTCTTTTTCTTTAGCTAACTGGCTCTTGGTTACTCTTCTCTGGACGTTTCACCTGTAGATTTCTCTTGTAACGCCTCTTTGATCTGAGCTTTGCCTTTTGGTGACTATTGGGGTGTATCCTGAATCATCAATGGTCTTGTGGGCTCCTTTACCTGCTTCCTAGCTTTTAGCTTCACGAATCTCTTGGACTTTGTCTCTGCACGAGGACTGACTGTTGGTGGAGAAACCTTCGTAGCCTGAGGATTGGGACTAGTTTCATCCTTGAAGCCTGACATAAACATGAACAAGGACCAATCCCTGTCTATTTTCTGGAGCTCATGCAAAACGATCAACTTGACTAAGCCGTGATGAAACAACGAGGTCTCACAGGCTTCCTTCCTCAACTGAACCTTATCACACATTTTGCCTAGGCTACGAGACAAATAGAAAGGAAAATCAAGAGATATCTTTCCAGTGAAATGAAGCAGGAGTTTGAAGTGATAAGAATACACCTTATGATACCGCCCCTCACAAGTGAAATATCTCTGTATGCAAGTAAGCAAATTGGCATATGACTCTTTGACAAAACTCCTGGGCACTGACTTGTTCAAGTCCGAATCAATGAACTCTGGCTTCAAAAATTCCTTGCATGGAGTCATAATAAACTTGGAATTTTTAAACCATATTTCCTGTCCCCTTGGGATTTCAGTGATTGCAGATATAACCTCTGGAGAGATGGGTAATTCGAGCACCCCAACTTTCGAATTCAATCCTGTGAAATTTAAAGCGAATTCCTTGGTGACTTGCATATGACCATCTTGAAGTTTCTCGCAAAATCTCCAACAACCAACCTGTTTGAATGCTTGTTCAACTTCACTGTTCTTTAGGATAATATCTAAGCCTTCAGGTTCGTTCCTCAAACCCCTGCCTGACCTGTGCTCCTTTCTTTCTGTAGACCCCTCCATGGAATTCCTGCAACGTGAATATTAAAGAAGCCTGACCTGTCTCAATTTCGATCACTGCCTCGCTTGCAATGGATAAGGAAAGTTGCCTCGCTTGATCTTCAAAGAATTCAAATTTAACGCCTATCAATTTGCTCCTCATGCATGAAACCAAACATAAATCATGACAGTGAATACTTGGCTCTTTTTGAAACTTGCAACCTGAGCGTACCAAGACACCTAATGACTCTAATGATGAGGATAAGCGGTTGAATATGATAGGCGAAGTGTATAAGCTGACAACTGATGATGTAAACATAACGGATTTTGATAGATTTGACATCTGGGTGAGATTTGCTACAGATCCGCACGAATCCTTGATTTCGTAGCGCAGCGAGTGCAAATTCTGGGTTTTGCGCTACGAAAACACCTAGACAGTTTCGTAGCACATAAGAACTTTAAAACAAATTTGATACATGAAATCTATGTAAGTTGAGGGACCAGTGATGAATGAGAATGGAGTGTCGACCTTTATTTAACCATACCACCAAGACTCCTAGGACTTGACACTAAAGAAAACATGGAAAAGCTAAACCCTGACTAACACCTAACCTTTACAATCAAACTGATGTGAACAATTTAGAAATTGTTTCTTAAGTGATAACAACTTCTAAGAAGATTGAAGTTCACGGGTTAATCAAGGATTTACAAGTTCATTTATCGGTTTACCCTGACATTCTGATTGCTATGGACATTGTTGTTGTTGACGTGCCTGATGCTTGGGGTATGCTTTTATCTAGAAAGTGGGCCTTTGATCTAGGAGGGAGTGTTCAAATGAATTGGTCATATGCTACAATTCCTTCTCCTAGAGGTGATGGGTTTGTAAGACTTAATAGAGAGCTCGAGAGAAGATTCCATGTTGAAGATCTTAAGAGACCTCATAATGAGATAATTAAAGAACAATTTGACATTGGGAATTATGCTATTCTGTCTAATTCCATAGTTCTTCCCGATAATAAGGTTGATAAAAAGATTGGGGATCTTAAGGATAAAGTTTGGTACATGTATTTTGCTGGTGCATCGTCTAGGCATGGTAAAGGTACAAGAATTGTATTAAAATTTCCCCTTGGTCATATTTTCAAGTTTGCCTATCAATTGGAATTTGAAGCAACCAACAGCATTGCTGAATATGAATCTTTGTTGTTGGGTCTTGAGTTGGCAAAGGCTTTAAGAGTTAAGTTGATTAGCATCAAGGGGGATTCTGACTTAGTTATCATGCAAATTAAAAATAAATTTAAATGTAAAAATCAAAGGTTAAGGAATTATCGAAATGCTGTATGGGATACTATGGAATACTTTGATGCCCTTGACCTTGAAGCTATCCCAAGAGAACATAATAGTTTGGCAGATGAGCTTGCTGTAGCTGCTTCTACTTTGCAGTTATCTGATGGGTTGATCAAGGATAAGATAAAAATGGAAGTTATATTTAGGCCTTATGTTCCGGATAAATTAGAGCATTGGCAAGTTTTAGATGATGAGAAACAAGTGATTCGTTTTCTTGATAATTTGGATGAGTTTGAAAATTTCCGGATAGATTCTAAGGAGGATGGATTTAATGATCATGAAGATATTATAAATCCTACTCCTAGGAATGTGGTTTCTTTAGAACAACACTTTGATTGGCATGATGCCACAAATATGAAAAAAGAAAATAAATGGAACCAGGTGAATTCATCGAGGTAAACATTAGTACCTCTAGTGATCCCAAGATTATCAAAATTGGTAAGGGTAGCTCGTCTTCGTCTCCCTAGTTAGTCAGGCTAATGATGAAGAAAGGAAAGAGTTAACCAATTTACTTCGTGAATATCGGGATGTTTTAGCATTTTCTTATGATGAATTAAAAGGTTATAGGGAAGATGTCATGGAGCACACTATCCCCTTGAAAGATGAAAATGCTAAACCCTTCCATCAAAAGCTTAGGCAAATAAATCCTAAGTTAGCCCCTTTGGTTCAAAAGGAGCTTTCAAAGATGCTTGCAGCATGAATTATTGCTCAAACGAGGCATTCAACATGGTGTTCCAACTTGGTGATTGTTAGAAAAAAGAATGGTACACTTAGACTTTGTGTCGATTTTTGAAACCTTAATACAACATGTAAGAAAGATAATTACCTTTTGCCAAACATGGAAACTATGTTGCAAAAAGTAACTGGTTCTGGAATGATGTTGCTAGATGGTTTTTCTAGATATAATTAGGTATGGGTTAAGAAAGAGGATTGTCACAAAACTACATTCACCACACCAAGGGGTACTTTCGAATATATTAGTATGCCGTTTGAGTTAACCAATGCTAGGGCTACATTTCAAAGGGCTATGGATTATGCTTTCAAAGGTTTAATTGGGAAGATTATCGAAATTTATCAGGATGATCTAACTGTTTTTTCTAGGAATGGTATAGGTCATATAGGTCATCTTAGGCAAGTTTTTGATAAATTTAGAGAGTATGGAACAGTGATGATAATATCGGCGATATATCGCCGAATATCGGAAATATCGCGATATTTTCGGCAAGCCGAAATATTGCCGAGAAAATATCACGATATTTTGGCTTCTGAAAATATCACGATATTTCTGAGATATCGTCGATATCTCGGCAAAATATCGCGAGACGACAAACAATATCATTGGGCGTGTTATGCCGCGGCTAGAAAAAGGGAAAATCGTTTTTTTTCCTTCATTTTTGTTTCTGAGTGTTGGAGAAGGAAGGGGAAGAGTTTTGTGGTGGCTGTCAAGGAGGGTTTGAGGATCAAACAATGATTATCACCACCAACTAAGATTTTTTTGTGGATCAAAGATTGAAGAGCAGTGAGACAAACTTCATTTCTTCCATTAACAGGTATGTTCTTAAAAACCCTTATGTTAATGATTTTTTTCATAGATTTAGGGTTATGCTTGCTTGCCTCTTTGCCTACCAACATTTTGTTTCTTTTTTTTTTTTCCATTTGCTATGATTTTCATGCCCATGAGCCAACGTAAGGGTTTTCCCCATATTTGGACAGCAAGTTTCATTTTTTTTTCAACTTTCTTATGCACCCTCTTATTGCCATTTTTCATTCACATTGCAAAATGCAAATAATGTAGTAATTTTTTGTAAATGAGGTGGTTATTACTTATTTTTTTTGTGTTGGGGGGTTTAATGCCAATTTTTTGTTTTTTTTTGTGCCCTAGGTTTGAATTAGTTCACTACAAATGTCAAATATGCCAAAAGCCTTGGACCCATTTTGGGAGTATGGGGAGGCTGTTGGTGGGGAAAATCGAGCATATATATCATGCAAATTGTGTGGGACCAAGATGTCAGGAGGGGTTACATGATTGAAATACCATTTGGCTAGACTCCCTACACATGATGCAGATGTAATGCCTTGTATGGTTTCTAGTGCGGAGGTTATACAAAAAGCTCTTGAAGCAATTGCTGAACAAGACATAAAGAAAGCTGCTAGGGAGATGCCAATGGTCTCAGATAGATAACTGCTAGTTTTATTTGTTTTGCAACTTTTGCTACATATAAGTTTATAACTCATGATGATGAAATACTTTTATAGTTTTATATATGTGATGTTATTTGGTTTGAGTCCTTGATTGGCCAATTATCAGGGATCAACAGGATATGTGATGTTATTTTGTTTGAGTTCTTGATTGGACAATTATCAGGGATCAACAAGATTTGGTATCACTTTTGAAGTTTGATGTATCATTTCTATTTGACATCATATATATCAATGCTTTCTTCATATTTATGTGCCAATATGTTTAGCTCATGTTGTTATTGCTTTATATGTTTAGAAATCTGAAAAAATGAATATATTTTGCATTTTTTATGCTTGCTGATATTTGCCGATATTTTACCGATACCAATATTTTCAACACTGGCATGGAATTTCTTTAAATATGGCTAAGTCTGTTTTTGGAGTAATTGGAGGTAAATTACTTGGTCACATCATTTCTAAAGATGGAATCAAGATTGATCCTGAAAGAGTTGAGGTAATCCAAAAGATTCCTCTCCCCCATAATCTTAAATCCCTTCAGTGTTTTCTTGGAAAAACAAATTTCCTTAGGAGATTTATTCCAAATTACGCAGAAGTAGCTATAAGCCTATTCAAAGTCTTCTGAAAAAGATGTAAAATTTTTATGGAAAGAAGATGGCAAAAAGGCTTTTCAGGAAATCAAAGGTGCTATTGCAAAAGCTCTTGTTTTAGTTAGAACTGATTACTCGAAGGATTTCATGATTTTCTCTTTCCCTTCTGAAGATACCATTGCTGGTGTCTTATTGCAGAAAAATAAGGATGGTCTCGAGCAGCGTATTGCTTTCATGAGTAGAGCACTTCAAAATTCGGAATTAAATTACAATAATATGGAAAAGCAAGCCTATGCCTTAGTCAAATCTCTTAAGCATTTCAGAACTTATGTGCGCTGTTCTAAAATCATTGCTTTTGTCCCACATTATGCGGTTAAAGATATATTAACCAGTGTTCCACGGGGACGCATTCCCCAGGGTCGGGTGCACGCACCCCTCGCACCCGGGACAGCGAGTCTCTTGGGGGTGCGTTTCCCCACGCACCTTTTTTGGGGAGTCTCGGGGAGACGCAAGGGGGTGCGTTTCCCCAGTGTGGGAGTCTAAACTCCCCAAAAAGGGTGCTTCTGGGCGTCCCCCTTTAGTGTGGGAGTCTAGACTCCCCAAAAAGGGTGTGCCTTGGCGCCCCCTTCAAAAAGGGTGCTTTTGGGTGCCCCCTTCAAAAAGGGTGCTTTTGGGCGCCCCCCTTTAAATTTGTCTAATAAGACTCAAATTAAAAATTAAAAATCAAAAATTCAAAAATCAAAACCATTAATTTTTTTTTTTTAAACTTAAATTAAAACTTAAAAGTCTAAAAAAAATTAAAATTAAAACTAAATAACTAAAACTTAAAAGTCTAAACCTGAGTTGAATAACTAAAAGTCTAAACCTAAGTTGAATAGCTAAAAGTCATGAAAGGCAAAAGCTCATTTCATTTCAACGCGAAGGCATTTCCATTTCCACGCAGAGGCATTTCCATTTCCATGCAGTGTTGAAATTCCATTTCCACGCAGAGCTGAAAGCGTGAACAGTGAACATGCCCAACCAACCTCCCTGCCGCCGCCGCTGAGCCGAGACTCTGAACCAGTCACCTTGCGTTGCTCCAACCCGCTGTTTTCTTGAATGTTGAGTCGCTGCCGCTGAGAGACGCTGAGCTGAGAGAAGCTGAGCCGAGTCATTGCCGCTGAGAGACGTTGAGCCAAGACAACGTCACCTTGCTGTTGGCAGTTGCTCCAGCCGCTGTTAGTTTGACCACGACTTCCAGCGGCAGCGCAACATCCACACCTCCTTTGCCGTCAACCCTCTGTGCCTGACGCTGTGTGGTTGTGGCCCTTTGAACCTGCTCACCTGTGCCATCGACCTCCACCTCTAGGTAGACACTGAAGCTTGAAATTTGAACTGTGTTACTATTGTAGTTAAAAAAAAAGAAAATGTTGTAACAGTGAACATATAGCCTGCTGTAATTTTTAAATTTGATTTGTTTAAACTTTAATTATAATGTTTTAAATTTTATTAATTTTTAAATATAAACTTTAATGAAAACTTCAAAACATAGTCACTCTAATTTAATTTTTATTTTTTGTTTATGTTTTTGTTTTTAAATTTTAATAATTTAAATTTAATTCTACTATATTTGCATTGTAAATTTTAATTTACGTGATGATAATTTTTTTTTTTTTAAACTCTTCCTGCAGGGCAGAAAAAAATAAAACAAAAATTGCAAAATAAATTAAAACAGTGACACAACAAGCTACAAGTGTAAAATCGTTGATTACAACATGAGCAGCCACAGTGACACTAATAGTGATAGTGATTATGATGTTCAAACAGAAAGTCCTATTGGATCTGAAATCCCATCAACAATGAATGAAACCCATGGCAGCAGTGCAACGAGTGTTTTTCCCAGTGCAACTGCAACTGCAACCCCGCATTGGCAGAATATGCAAAATGGACGTTTAATCCAAGCAAACCTCTTTTGTTATATGTTATAAAAATGGCTGACTCTTCAACTCAACCAAAACCAGGAAAACAAAGAGGTGGGACACGCCATTGGAAATGCAATGTTTGTGGTCATTCTTGGGTTGGGAGTTATAGTCGGATCAAGATGCATCTTTTGAGTGTAGGTGGCAAAGGGGTTCATATATGTTCAACATTAACCATATTGCAAAAATTAGAGCTCTTGAGGGTGCAAATGGCAGCAGATGCAAAGGGCAACTTCTCAAGTAAAAATGTCATGGCCCAAACTCACCAAAATATTGATGAAGCCACAAGCTCCAAAAAGAAAAACAAAAGATATGCCTCGACCATCTGCTGTTGGGACTAAGGGTTCTCGTTTTTGTGCAGTGGGACCAACTCTTACATGGATGTATGGTAATTTGAACCGTAATGATACAGATGATGCCACTGGAAAATTTCTTTTTGCCAATGGCATTCCTTTCCATGTTAGTCGTTCTCCTTACTACAAGGAGATGGTCAAGGCAATTGCAGCAGCAGGACCCTCATATGTGCCCCCAGGGGAACATAAGTTGAGGATAGTGATATTAGAAAGGCAAGTGGCCAATATTAATGTGCAAAAGGAAAATATGAGGCAGACATGGGTGAGGGAAGGTTGTTCTATTGTTATGGATGGGTGGACAGACATTGCCAAATGTCCACTTATCAACATCATAGTTACTTGTCGAGAGGGGCCTTTCTTTCTTAGAGCTATTGATTGTTCTGGAAAGCGCAAAGATGTAGCTTTCCAATTTGAGCTTCTTCGTGATGCTATAGAGGAGGTTGGATCTACAAATGTTGTACAGGTTGTGATAGATGTAGCAATAGTGTGTATATTAGCAGGATTAATGATTCAAAGTAAATACAAGCATATTTTATGGACCCCTTGTTGTGTGCATGTGCTCAATAATGCATTGAAATACATTGGCAAAATTGAGTGGGTATCTAACTTGGTGATAACTGCAAGTAATGTGCAGAGGTTTATTTGCAATCACCATACCTCTTTAGCCATGTACAAGTCTCATGCGAGGAAGGAATTCCTCAAGCCTATTGATACTAGATATGCTAGTTATTTTCTTTTATTAGAGAGGATGTTGGAGGTGCAGTCAGCATTACAGGCCATGGTTGTGACTCTAGATTGGAACAAATGGGTAGAATCCAAGACAGAGGAAGGAAAGAAAATCAGGATTCAGATATTGGATAATGATTGGTGGACATATTATGGTTATTTGGTGTCACTTTTATGTTCTGTAGTTGAGGTCATTCACTACACTGACACAGATTCTCCTACTCTTGGAGAAATATATGAGACTTTTGATAGTATGTTGGATCAAGTAAGGGTGGCCATTTGTGAGAAAGATCCTTCCTTAGAGTTCTATACGACCCAAATTTGACCCATTATACAACGTAGGTGGGATCGAATGAATACACCTTTGCACATGGCAGCATATGCACTCAACCCAAAATGGTATGTGGCAAGGACTGGTAGAATTCTTCCCATTGAAGATCCAGAGGTCAAAAAGGGATTTCGAGCTGCCATTACAAAGATGTATAGCTCAGAAGAAGGGAGAACAATTAGGAGACAGTGGATGCAATTTGCAAGTCTCAGTGGTCCCTTCAACAAGCATGATGCAAGGGAAGGTCGCAATGATTTAGGCCAGACTGACCCCATTGGTTGGTGGACCATGCATGGTGATGATGCTCCAGAGATCCAACAACTTGCTATTCGCTTATTGTCTCAGATTGTTAGTTCCTCTGCAATAGAGAGGAATTGGTCCACATATAGCTTCATCCACTTTATCAAGAGGAGTGGACTTTCCTCTAGGAGAGCAGAAAAGCTAGTTGTAGTGCACAGTTCTCTACGTCTTGCACATAAGAAGACACCAGAGTATCGGAAGGGACCGGCAACACGATGGGATGTGGATCTAGAGGATAGTGCACAGATAGATGACAAGGATGGACCAGATGAGCTGCGACATGGTTTGGTTGGAGTTTCATTGGTTACTTAAGAGAGTGACTCTGATTCGGATACCGACATTCCCATTGATGGTTCTGATGACTTCATGCAGCAGATGGATGTAGAGGACCAATTATTGAGATTGAGTCCTTGATGCTGATTTATCATTTTATTTTTAGTGCTCACTATCCATTTTTGAGTTGCGACACTAGACATTGATGACTTGACTCCTCACTCTTAACTATTTTTGAGTTTGAACTCTGAAACTTTCAGTTATATAAATTCAGTGTTCAAACTTTGAAAATATACTACTACGGTTTGCTTTCAATTTAGATTCTAGAATGATGAATGATGAATTTAGTTTTTAAATCAATGTAGATTGTAGAATGATGAACCATTGAATGATGAATGATATCGACAATGTATTTGAATATTTTATTATTGATTTTTATTTTTGTTTTTCGAATCTCATGGTATGTATGAATAATAATTAATTCAATAATGAGACTTGAGTATGTCATATGAATAATGTATGTATCAAAATGAATGATGAGGATGGATCAATGATTCAATTGTCTATTTAATATTTTTATGCTTTCATTATTGAACAGTGAACAATGAATATGAACTTGAATTATATATATATATATATACCTCAACGTCTCCCCGTACCCCCAAAATTTCCCTAAAATTTGAGGGTACTCCCACACGTCCCCCCTGTGCGTCTCCCCGCACCGGAGTCTTGGTGGAACATTGATATTAACTCAAACTGATTTCTTAGGGACTCGTGCTAGGTGGGTTACTAAAACACAAGAATATGATTTAGAGATTAGACCCACCAAGTTAGTCAAAGGTCAAGGCTTGGCTGGAATGATGACCAAAGATAATGAAAAAGCCCTTGGTTTGATTTGTCTTAACGATTCATCTTCACCTGAGCTGCAAAGATTAGGATAGCATGAGTGGTAAAAGGACATTATTTATTACTTGTTAAATCTTACATGTCCTAAACATTTAGTCGCTCATAAGAGAAGGGCTCTTACATTAAAAGCCACTAAGTATTGCCTCATGAAGGATGGCCTTGGATGAGAAATCCTGAGGGCATAGTAATTATGTGTGTTGATGAAATTGAATCCAAGAAGTTAATTTTTGAGTTTCATTCGGGATTTTGTGGTGGTCATTAAGCTGCTAGAACTACTGCCCACAAAATTCTGAGAGCTGGTTATTATTGGCCTTCGATTTTTTCTGATGTGCATAAGTTTGTTAGAAGTTGTCAAGCCTGCCAATTGTTCACTGGGAAACAAAAGCTTGCTGCCCTGCCCTTACAACCTGTGGTTGTGGAGGTACCTTTTCAGTGTTGGGGTCTGGACTTCATTGGGAAGTTTCATGAAAATTCTAGCAACGGTTACTCATGGATTTTGACTGCTACTGGTTATTTCACTAAATGGGTCGAAGCCATCCCTGCTAAGAATGCCACTGAAAAGGTCATTATGGATTTCATTGAAAATAATATCATTACTAGATTTGGTGTCCCTAATAAGATCACTATTGATAATGCCAAGGCTTTTAGTTCTTCAGAATTTTCGTCTTTTTTGTATCAAGTATGGCATTGTCTTATCTCATTCATCAAATTACTATCCTTAGGGTAATGGACTTGCTGAGTCAAGTAATAAAAATCTCATAACTATTATCAAGAAGATAGTAGGAGATAATAAGCGATCTTTGGATAATAAAATCAAGTATGCTTTATGGGCAGATAGGATTACTAAAAAGAACGCTACTGGTAATAGTCCCTTTGAAGTAGTTTATGGCTTGGATGTAACTTTACCTGTGCACCTGAAATTGCTAGCTTATCAACTCCTTCAACATTTTTCTACTAATAAAGATGTTGTTCAAAATAGAATTGATCAGATTATGGAGTTGGATGAAACTCGTAGAACACCTTTTGATAATGTGTAAAAGTCAATCTAACATTAATAAAAGCTTTGATAAATCATCTCGATCTAGATCTTTGCAGATTGGAGATATGGTACTCCTTTGGGATCGCAAGAATGACAGTTTGTGGCTGAGACCATACATTATACGAGACATTGCAGGGCCAAATTCATTCCACTCGAGCAGATTGGATGGCGAACCACTTGACTTACCTGTGAATGGCCAAATGCTCAAGCTATTCTTCAAAGATGACATCTGATGCCATGGGCCATCCTCTGTATTGTATTTCTAACCCTACACCTTGTCATTTCAACATTTCATTTATGTTTTAGGATTAGATTTACTTTTCATGTTACTAGATAGTTAATAATGAAGGGCTTATATCTTTCTTGTGCTTAATTTTATATGATGATTTTTGAATGGACGTTACTTATGTTATATTGTGTGTTGCGTGGATGCAGATTCTGAATTCTCACATTTCTACAGTGCAGCAACGTGTCCCCAAGTAGAGTCAAATGTTGACCACCACGTGTCAATGACCCATATGCAATACACCTTTTTTTTCGCAAAAGGGATAGCGCCTGATCGATGTGTCTGTGTTTTCTAGCTATCATCATCAGCCTGATAATCATGTTATAATGTAAACCCATTCTGCATGTATATGATGTAAATAATCTCAGCAGATCCGTGTCATGTATGTAATTGTCTAGGTAATCCTACTTTTTTGGTGACGATTTACATTCTGGGAGGCTTTTTGTTTCACTGATTCATTCTCGGATGGTCGACAGAGTTTTCCTTCAGCCTCACCCCAAAGCCGGAATGTATTTTGTCACTGCGATCTTGGGCGAGTCTTAGTGTTCTATATCGAGTCTATGTAAAAGTGATTTTAGGAATAATCATAACTATTTGGTTAGGTTATTTTATTACAAATTGCTTAGTTTGCTGGATTATATTTGTGTTGCAGAAATGGGTAGTTTGTGAGGGTCTTTTACAATTGGGTTTTCCCCTGGAGATATAAAAAATATGAAAATTGTGATGTAAAGTGTCTCGAGCATTGGAAAAATAATTTATCCCCTCATAGGTTAATTAATTAAATTTTTTGGCAAAAAATTAATTAAAATCCTAAGCCAGATAATTAATTCTAGGTCCCAGGTAAATTTAAAGTCTCTGAAGGAAAAATTTGTCAGTCCTTAAAAATAAGATTTTAAGAGGTCTCGGGACTAAGGTAAATTGATTATCTTGCTTCCCTGGGGTTAAGTCAAATTCAAAATTTTGAGGAAATTAATTCAAAAATTTAATTTTTGAATTAATTAAAATGCATTTAATTGAAAATCTGAATTTCCTCAAGAATTTAAAATTTCGATGGATGAGATTAAAAGAAATTTTGATCCTCATCAACAGTCGAGATTGGTTTGACGAGGATCACTCGAACTAGCCATTGGAGGATTTATCTTTAAATAGGAGGTCATTTGTCAGTCAATTCATTCGACCTTTGAGTTGTGTGCTAAGCTAAAATCTTCGTGTAATCTTTTTTTTGGATAATAAAGAAAGACTTTGGGGTTAATTTTGCGTCGGTGTTACTTTTCATGGAAATATTGTAAGATGTGTCATTTCATGCATAAATTAATTTTTAGCCATTGATGATAGCTTCTGAAGAGTGATTTGAGTACATGTATCTTGCTTAGTCGTTGGGGTTTAAGTGATAATCTAAATTTTGAGTGTAATAGCAGGTATTTTTATTTATTTGAATTTTATTTTCATTTTCTTGCTCTATTTTAATGGTTGGATTGAGTCTTGCAGGAAAGTCTTGATTTTTAGATCGGGTGTTCAGGGAAGTTTTCAGTTGGACCAGCCAATTCCTGATTCGTATTTTCTGAAGAGCCCAACTTGATTTGATCCCAGGCTTATCATAAGATTTTTATTGGTGATGCATGAAGGGTTTTGAGTTAAGCACCTCTTTTAAAATTTAAAAATTCAAAATTTTTCTGTGCGAAGTTGAAAAATTTGGCTTTTGAGAGCCTTAGATTGCAGATCTGGGAGCCAAGTTGGACTCACACTTGCCAGATCTGATAGATCTGCTATTCCTGTGCATAGATCTGTAAATTTGGTTTTCTGACTTGGGTTCTTGGGGTTTTATTTATTTATTTGTATATCTGGGTTCTGGGTGTTTTTGTTTTTAGGTAGAGGTTGCAGATCTGAAGGTGAAGTTTGATTTGAAGCCAGATTTAGGCCCTGGAGGGTAAGATCCGGCCTCAAAATTACTTTTGCAAGGAGTCTATCCAGATTTTTGCAGTCCAAGGGTTTAATTTTTTTTTTTTTTTTTTGTTTAAATCTGGAAATAGTTTTATGAGGGTTTCATTGATAAATCTAAAGCACAAGTGTGAAATTCGTTTTTTTTGTTTTGTTTTTTTTTTATAGAAACGGGTAGTGGATATATTAGAAACTTGGCCTTAATGCCAAAGAGCGGATTACAAAGGGTGAGTCTAAAACGATAAGTGCCGAACGACCTTGCAAGACCGTGACATTTATGATTAGCTCACATCTTTTCTTAGCTACAACCATATGGTCAATTTCAGAGATTTTCCCAAGCTTGTGGGTACAAACAAACTGATTTAACAGAAAGCAATAAAACATGACTATGATCTAAATTAAGGAATTGGTTCCCATATTTCCTATCCGCCTTTGAGCAGAGCACCAACCATAAGAAGGGTTGCTTTGTTAGCTTCAGTGTCCGCCTCCTTATTATTAGCTCTAAACACATGATAGAAATTAAAATTCTGGAAAGATTCACCAAGATCTGAAATTCTGTGTATCAACCTTGCTAGCCTTAGTTCCTTTGGCTTAGAACGAGTCACCATAGAGTTGATAATAACTTGAGAATCTCCAATAACATTGACCTCCCTGATGTTCAGCACTTTCAGAATCTTGAGACCTTGAAAAAGAGCCAAAGCCTCAGCTTGGATGCTGGAAGCAATGCCCAAGCCCCAGGCGAAGCTGTGGATCCTAGAACCAGCTGGGTTTAATATAACTCCTCCAGCACTAGCTCTTCCAGGATTGCCCTTAGCAGCCCCATCAAAAAATAAGGAGTGCCTCTGCTGGTTTGCAATCCATCCCTGGAGCTCGTTTGCTGTAACCCTTATTTGCCAAGCTTTTAGGAGGGGGATACTCTTTACCAATTTTTGGAGCTGTAGGTCGAGAGAAGAGCCCTAGTTTTTATCCTGTTGGGTGAGATTTAAATCATCTTTGAGGTCTCTCAGGCACTCTTTTAACTGACATTTTATTTTAATTGCCACTAGCTTGACATCCTGTTCACAATTTCGGAAAATCCTTTTGTTTCGCTCTAGCTAGATCTGCCAGTAGATAATTTTAGGGAGAATTAACCAAGCTGCTCTAATATTTTTGTTTTTTGGAGGAGGTCCAGGGTACCTTAGCAGCCATCTGTAAAAAAAACTAGCAGTGGAGGAAGGCAACTTGAAGCTGGGACTCAGAGTATCCAGCAGCACGGACCAGATCTGCGAAGTAAAGGAGCAATCTAGTATCAAATGTGAAACGGTTTCCTGGTTTGCCTTGCAGAGTCTGTACCTTGAAGGGCTATGGAAGCCACGCTTCAGCAGATTATTGTCAGTCAAGATTTTGGAATGGCATAACAACCAATTGAAAAAATCAATTTTTGGCAGTGAAGGGTGGTACCAAATCCCTTTCCAAGGCTTTGGATTCATGGCCACATGGGGGCGCTCGCACAACTTGGCGTATCCCTGAGCAACGGAATAACCACCAGCCTGCACACCCCAACCTCTGGAATCCCTGCTTCGCATCCGCGATGGAGCCAATTCGTGAAGCTTGGAGAGCAGTTCCTCGCTTTCTATAGCCAAATCTGGGGGCGTTTCAATATTCTATCCAGCCCAATGAGATTCTTGCCAGACAGAGATATCCCACAGGGAACGCATACGAGCATCGTTCATCCACCTGCGCAACCCTTGGAGGGAGGGGCAGTCTCCCAGCGGCTCCTTGTTCATAATTCTGTCTGTCCAAAGGTTGATCCTTTTTCCATTGCCTGGGGCCCAGTAGGCATGAGTATTTATAAGCGGACAGGCTTTTGAACAAAGCTTCTGGAAGGGCAAATTCAGAAGCGGTAGAGGATGGTCTAGACAGCGGGAGCGATTGCCCTTAAAGTATTTTTTCCAAAGAGCTAGATGTGCCCAGCCAGGGTTCGGAGCTATAATCCTCCAAATGAGCTTAGCCCCCATGGCGATATTTTGAACTCTAAGATTTTTGAAATTCAAGCCTCCTTTCAAGAACGGTTTGGAGATGGAATCCCAGCGGACTAACGAAAACTTTTTTTCATTTTGCTTGCCCCCCTTCCAAAAAAATTTCCTAACGATCTCCTCCATTTTTCTGAGAATCTCGGAGGGAGCAAGAAGAATGGAAAACTGAAACAAGGGAAGACTGTTAAGCACAGATTTAATGATGACAGACTTACCAACAATGTTGAACCAGGAAAAGCCCGAGGCAAGCAGCTTGTTCTTGAATTTCTCCAGTTGGGGAAGCCAATCTTTGCTGAAGGCTCTTTTAAGAAAGACAGGAAGGTCCAAATACTCGAAGGAAGTCCAGTTTGAGGAGGTTGCGAAACCAAAGGTTCTGGAAATGGAATTGAGCATGCTGGAAGTGGTGTTCCAACAATAGATATGGCATTTGCCATTGTTTAAACTGCTTCCCGAAATCAAACAAAACTCGTCTAGGAGTCCTTTAAATCTGGAGGCTATAAGCATAGAGGCAGCTCCCAATAACAAGGTGTTGTCCGCAAAGAGGGCATGGTTGATGTTTTTAACACCTCTTGCTATACAGAGCCTAGCAATTTCCTGATCCATCATTTTTTTTGTCTAAATAGAAGCTGAGGACAGAGGCTTGAAGAATGAACAAAAGGGGTGAGAGTGGGCACCCTTGCCTGAGCCCTCTCGTGGCTTTGAAAAAGTCAGCGGCTCTACTGTTTACTAAAGGAGCGATCCAAGGCTCCGAAATGCAGGCCTGAATCCAATTTATAAAGTTCTCCCCAAATCCAAATTTGTGTAAGACTTTCAACAGAAAACTGTGCTTGACTCTATCAAAAGCATTCGCTAAATCAAGCTTGACAACCATACCTTTTTCCTTGCGACTCATACTTGAGTGGATTGCCTCTTGGACCAGCACGTAGTTGTCCACTATCTGTCTCCCTTGAATGAATCCTCCTTGGCTTTCCGGAATGAGTTTGGGGAGGATGAGCTTAAGTCTATTAGCAATAACTTTAGTAATCAGTTTATAACCGATGTTACATAGCGATATCGGACAAAACCTGTTGAAAGTATTGGCTCCTTTCTCCTTGGGAATGAGAGCAAGAAAAGCAGTGTTCGTGCTGCCTCCGATTTTCTGGCAAGCTTGGGACTTGATAACCATTTTGTATAGATCTTTTTCCACAATTTGCCAGCAGGATTGGAGGAATCTGGCTGTAAAACCATCCGGTCTAGGGGCTTTGTCCGGGTCCATGGCGAAGAGAGCATCCTTGACTTCATTCTTAGTGACTTTAGCTTCAAGAAGGTGATTCATTTCAACAGTAATCAAGGAGGGAACCGCGTCAGTCATATCAGAGCTTTGGTCCAGGTTTTTATCTTCGCTATATAGGCTTTTAAAGTGAAGGGAGGCAGCTTTTTTGATGCTTTCATTGTCTTTATGAGTAATAGTGCCATCTTTAATTGCGGAAATGTCATTGGTGCATTTCCTGGCCTGAGCTTGTTTATGGAAGAAGGAAGAGTTCCTGTCCCCTGCTTTAAGCCAAAGGCTGCGAGACTTAAGTCTCCACTACTCTTCTTCTGCTAGATAAGCCTTGTGGAAGTTTTGCTGGAGCTGGGCTTCTTTTTCTAGAAATTCTTTGGTTATATCAGCTGTTTCAGCTTGGAGATGGTGACTTTCCAGACTGCGTTGAAGAATTTTTCTTTCATTTGCTAGATTGGGCAAAGTTTTGTCCCAACTTTTTAAAGCCCTTTTCACTCTTCTGAGCTTCTCCTCCCAGACAAAAAAGGGGGAGCCTTTTACTGGCTGCCTCTAGATGTCCTTAACTAAATGCATGAAGTCTGATTCATTAGTCCAGAGCATGCTGAATCTGAAGGGAATAGGACCAAGGTCAAGCTGAAACACCAGTTCCAGCTTGATGGGTTTATCATCTGAAGTACTGCAAGGGAGAATGTGAACTCTAGCTTCCAATCCAAGCAGAAGAAAAGAGCTTTGAACTAAGAGTCTATCCAATCTAGCAGCAATATGGCCAGGACCAATTCTTCTGTTAGTCCAAGTGAACTTACCCGAGATTGGCTTGATGTCTAGGAGGTCCCAGTCCTGCATAAGGTCCTCTACCCATTCCCTTGCTAGATCTCGAACAATGCTGCCTCCTCTCTTGTTCGTTGAAAGGAGAGTAAGATTGAGATCTCCTGCTATGATAATATTCTCCAGATTGACTAGATCTGCTTGGGTTCTTATGGAGTCCCAGCAGGCCTTTTTTTCCACAGCGTTCACAGGGATGTACACGTTGAAGAGGCTGATAATCTCTTTTGAGTCTAAGTGCTGCAATTTTAAGAGCAGCCAGTGAGTATTGAGGGATTCAGAAATGAAAGAGAATTTGCTAACGTTCCAAAGAGTGGCCAGCCCTCCGAAAGCCCCTCGAGCTGAGATAGCTTTCGCCTCACATTTGCTCCAAAGTTTCTTGCTTGCCTGAAGGAAGACGAAGTCTTCCAGTTTGGTCTCCTGGATGAGAAGTATGTCAGGAGTTTCTGTTCTTATTAAACTTTTGATGGCTTCTTCTTTGATTCTGCTCCCCATACCTCTACAGTTCCAGGAGACTATCTTCATCATTTATATTTCTGGTTGGCTCCCTTGGAGCCTTGGGTCTGGTTTCTCGCCATCTTTGCTTTTGATGCTAGGAGCTTCTCAAGAGTTGGCTGGCTACCTTGAAGCTTATCCTTGAAGGTTTCCTGCTCTCTTTTTTCCCGGTCTGATTTGCGGCCTCTTGTGGATCTCCTTATCGAAGCTTGGGATTCTCCTATTTCCCCTTCTTCCTCCGAGCACTCCGATTCATGCTTCTCTTCCTCTGCTGCGATATTGTTTCCTTTGGAGCTCTCAGCCATTGCTAAATCTATTGCTGGAACACCACTTTCAGCCATTGCCTCTGTTGCTGGAACACCACTTCCAGCTTGATCTACTCCATTTCCAGAACCTTTGGGGGCTTTAGAGGGAGGGGTTGATTCTTGTTTTTCTAGTTCATGAGATTCCTTTATTTTCGAGCATAGAGGGGCAAATTTGTTTTCTTGATTCTTTCTGGGAGGGGGTTGCTGAGGGGGCGCCTGTGGACCTCTTCCGTTTGGACTAGCCTACTTTTGGGATTTCCTGGTGCATTTGACTTGATTCCAAGCTTCTTCTTTACCTTGTTCTGGTTCCACATTGGTTGGGAAACCTCTGGCGAAGTGTCTGTAGACATGGCATTTTCGACATTTGGAAGGCAGCTGCTCGTAATCCAACTTCTGTAGATGGGACCAACTTCCTACTTTGATTTTGATGGCTTCCGGGAGACCCACCTCTAGGTCTACTTCTACGCATATACGAGCACAATCATATTGATCTTTGCTGTTTGACCTATCTATGAACTTCCCAAGGGCATTTCCGATGTGTTTCCTCGAGTCCCAGTTCCAGCAATAGATTGGAAGATTAGGAAGTCTGACCCATACAGGGACCGTCGAAGGGACATCGACTGCAGGGTTGAAATCCGGGGTCCATCTGTTGAGGTACAAGCCCTGGGGGCCCATGAAATAGGGGCCATTCTGGAAGATCAGATCCTTGTCCTCCTTTGAGGTGAATTCGAAAAGGAAATACCCTTGACCTAAGAAGTAAGAGGTGACGCTGCTCTTGAACAGAGGAGCCCAATTCTTGTTTACCCAGGACTCAGTGGTATTAGGAGAAGGCCATAGATCGGTGAATTGACCAACAAGAGCCCGCTTAGCCAAGGAGAGGGAAACCTGAATCAGGGTCTCCGGAGGCAGGGAGATTTCAGGAATGTCTTCCAGCCGCTTGACAAACTTGGCTGCTTCACTCTTCTTCTTTTGCGGCAAGCCGGCCAAGAGCCGAGAGAAAGCTTCGGCATAAGAGGGTAGGCCAGCCCGGGGCGAGCTCGGGGCCTCCATGAGGGCGGGCCCAGCTTAATCTTCCCGCCCAGCAGAAGACGGACGCTCTGGACTGCAGAAGCTCAAAGGGGAACGTTGAGAAGGGGGGCAGAGGGCCCAAAGCCTCGGGCCGGAGAGCAGTAGGGGCGCAGAGGTGCTGAGACGCAGCTAGGGTATGGCTGCTCCAGAGCACGTGCGCGATCTCAATTTTGTTTTGTTTTGTTATTCCTGGGTTTATCTTCAGTTTGGGCTATAGTTTCTCCGCTTCCTGAGGTCTTTAGAGTTGTTTGTTGCCTGGGTTTTTCCAAAAGGATTTTTTCGAAATCATTTTGCTCTTGCTATGTTTTTCTAGTCTTTGGGAGATTTCGAAATTGTTTATTCGCCATTTGCTGCTATAGCCTCCCTCTTCACTGCTACCTTCTTGCATTTTTCTCTTCTCCATTTCCGCAGCCTATTCGCTCTTTGTCGCTGCCATTCATTCCTACCCTAGCCTGCAGTTTCACCTCCCTCGAAACACAACTTTTCATCGCTGCGTTTTTCCTCTTGCATTCATCTCTTTCGCAGCTCTCAAACGCTGCTCTTTCCCTTCGCTTCTCTTTCTCCCTACGCCGTCCCTCATTTTGTTCGCTGCTCCTTCCAAGCATTTTACAGTTCTCCTTTCAACCCCCTCTCGGCTTTCCATCCACGCTGTCCGGCGTCTTTCACTTACGCTTCTCCAGACCTGCATATTTCCTTCCTCTTGCGGCTCCTCAATCGAGCTGCGTCTCTCCACTGCCGTCCAATTCCATCCCTGCCGTCGGACCTTGATTCATTTCCCTTGCCGCAGCGCCCTCCGTCGACTTGCAAAACTATAAAATTCGACTTGTTTTGTTTTGTGTAGTTTTAATTTATTTTGATTTCATTTAGTTTAGTTTTTTTTTTAGATAGTTCGATTTTGTTTTTATGAGCTTTCATTTTTGTTTTTTATTTTTTATTTGTTTTGATTTTCTTTATTTAAAAGAAATTTGAAAAGAAGAAAAAGATTTTAATTTTTTTTAACTGTAAATTTTTTGTTTTTATTTTCAAATTTCATTTTGATTTGTTTTGATTTTTGATTTTGATTTTTTGATTTTTTTTATTGAAAATAAAAAAAATATAAATCCAAAACCCTAAAAACTAAAAGAATAAAACAAAAAATAAAAAAGGCTTCATTTCTCATGTGACTTTAAGACATCCTAAAAGATTTTTAAATTTTTTATGCGGCCTTTGGCCCATTAATTTTTTATTTTTAAATTATTAAATCTTTTTGATTTATTTTGGTCACATTGATCATTTACCGCATTAAATCTTGCTTCATAAAACTTAGCACATCGAAAATTTTTCCTAAGGACTAATGAAGTTGCCAATCTAAAATTCCTTCTTGGTGTCTTTTTGTGCTAGGGGTAAAATCTAAAAGAGAACTTTTGTGGTATTGACATTTTTTCATTTCTCTATTGTTAAACGCGCTTAAATTTTTTTGTATCCAAAGATTAACTATAGGAAAGTGGTAAATTTTTTTAGATTTGGGTCACTAAGCATAAATCTTTTAATTCTAGGATTGGAATTGATTAATATTTAAATTTCGTGGTGTTTTAAAGTATTTGGATCTCTAGAAATTTAACTGCTAGAATATCTTGCATCTATTGAAATTGATCGTCATTGCTTGAATTATTTGTTGTGTGTTACATGTTAGATATATTGCGAATATTTTCAAGTAATTGTTAAAGTGTTCTGTCGTGGAATTGTAATAGATTGCATATCTTTGTTTCCTACGCTGGGTATATTTTTGAATATCTGTTGACATTGATATTAAATTGCAAAGAAGTTTTTTTTCTCTTTGAGCTATAATTATATCCGAAAGATTTGAAATAAGCTTGTGGTTAATTGTAATATTTTCAGAGGTCTATTTTTAAGTCTTATCCAATAAAGCGAACATTTAATTTTGGTGATTGAGGGATTTTGCGACACAAGTGTTTCTAATCCTCGAGTCTAACTTCATCCCATCATCTGGTGCATTTGCATATAAGTTAGCTTTGCATAAATTAAAATTTACTTCCAAGCATAAGCTTGATCGATAGAGAGACACGTATCCATCCATCTTTGTTTGAGAAGCCTGCTTTTAATAATACTTAAAACGGTGACCTTGCAATCGTGAAAGCCACATCTCTCTGTAGTGCCGGAGCCACTGGGTATGTTAGATTTTCAGGAGACGTATCGTTAATCACACCTTAGTGTGCTTTGCCTTATCTTCTCTCTGCCAATTACTACGAAATCAGGCTCAACACAGAAAGGATCGAGGGATGCACATTTAAGTAGGCATTTAACTAAAATTAACCAAGATTCTTGCGTTTCACATTAACTTTAGGATCTGCATTTCATATAAGATAGTCATTCATCTAAGCAGTAGTTGCCAATCGATTACTTGGTCTTAATTTCCCTAGCAAGATCGTTGACTCCATAAGGCACTGGTGTCAATCTTTTAAAATCTAATCAAATCCTACAAATTTTGCTAAATCTTAATCAAGTACTTGATCGCTTCACTGTGTCTCCCGAACTGGTTGGTTTTCAACTAGTTCTTCTTCATTCCATTTTTCCATAGGGTCTACCCCCCTTAGCTTGCTGTAGGAAGACAACTTAAACGGAGAGATTGGGGATCAGGGTGACAACTCCCGATCTGAGCCGTTGTCGTGGTGCCTAGACATTCTGTGTGACAACACCTCCCTTTGCCAATAAAATATTATTTTGCTCACTTTCTAATAAAAGTAATATTTTCCCCCTTTTTATCAAAATTGGGCAAGCCCCTTAGCAATTTTGCACTCACAAAATTGGGAATATTACAGATATGAAGTGAAAGGAGGAACCTATTTGCTTTTGTAAGTATTTCTTTGGACCAATTGCCATTTGCTTGTAAGGGAAAGCATGTTTATGTTTATGGAATCAAGGAAATATAAAACTGGCATAAATCATAGTTCCATTGTCCTTTTCTTCGTAATATATCCCTTAAAAAATAAGACTGGGAAATATATGTTTAACCTAGTCTTCATATTCTATTATTTCATGTAGCATGCGGTCCTTTGAAGTAGTTTGATCATGTGTCTTGGTTTTTCAGCCTTGCACCGTTATCAAAATTTTGAAAGACTCAGCTAGGTTTTTCCTTTGGATGATTGATTATAATAATTCAATAGAAATGCAAACTTAGTATGAATATCACCTCTTAATTTGAAATTGAAACCATATTTATGTGAGACCAAAGCCATTCTCCATAGTTTGATTCTTTTCTTATGCTTTCGACTATTTTTTGGCACTATTTTTTGCATAGTAGATTGATGGAAATGACCACAGATGATAAAATCAAGTGCTGGAGCTAATTGGACATCATGTTTCAATGGTGGCTTGCCTGCTCTATGAAAGTGGCTAGCTAATATATCCCTCACGAGGGTTCAAGTCCAACCAAGTGACATGCTTGTGTTTGGTGATGTGTACTAGGCTCTAGCACATGCAACAATGGTTGGGGATAGGTGCATGTCCTAGGCAACTTTGGTGGAATACATACCCCCCACTTGTGGTGTTTAGGCCTAAGGCAACCAAATAAAAGGGTGGTAATGGTTCCCCATAAGGTTCCCATAATGCTAAGTTAGGGTGTAATTACTAATAACTGCTATCGAGGATAGCCAATTAAACTTGCAAAATCCTTAAATTTCTTTTGAGAGATTTTGACAGACAGTTTGCATGTAAACCTTTTTGCAAACACTTTGTATGCAAACCAAAAGGAAAACCTTTTTGCAAACACTTTGTATGCAAACCAAAAGGAGCTTTTAAACAGAGACATTTTGACAAACCGGGGAACAATAGGCACAAGAGTCTTCCAACAAATCTCAACTAACTTCATACCGATTTAATTATAGCAGGAAATTACATGCCATTCAAATCTGATAAAAGTGTAACCTGGAACAGCTCTACAAAAATGTCCCTGCTTGGCTATAGGTTGGGGAATAAGATGCTGGGTCTGAAATGTCTGCAAGATGGACTTGGCCCTTCAAACTAACTCGACCTCCTCAAAGAAGCTCGTTGTCCCAAGGATATATACTGCCTCCCATGATCAGCTTGCAAGAGAGATGCTATTTTGTGCCCCAATGAACATGTCTGAACCTGACTGCAGATGACTGTGTTTCTTCAAGCAACTCGGCCCAATAGCCTCTGCTTCTGTCCTCCCAAAATATATTTATAACCCACCAAAGATCGGCCTCTGGATCCAAGCACTGTTGACTGTAGATGATGAGTTAGCTCAGCTGCCAAACAAGGAATCTCAGCCCCTTATAACTTAGCTTCCTGAAACAAGGAGACTTGGCTTCCTGGAGTGAATAACTTGGCATACCAAGGCGTTCTACCTCGGCATCCACACAGGAATTTCAACCTCCAGGCTATATGACAAGGTTTGTCGAACTTCAACCTTGAGGTTCAAATTTTGGTGACTTTAAAAAGTTTTTGAGGTTCGGCGAACCTCATCGATCCTCATGGCGACTAATCAAGCCCTTAGATCAAAACTCGTAACCTCATGTCACAACTCAAGCTTGTAATCTATCTTTGCAGTTTCCATGTTCGCGATAGCATGTTTTTTTTTTATTGATATTGATTTCTTACAATTTTATCCCATATTTCATTTTCAAGTTAATATATCCATACATATAGAAAATGTATATAGATGAACCTAATGGCGAACCTTATCCGAACCCCATCAAAAAATTTGAACTCGAACTGAACGTAATCATTGCCAAACCCGAACCATGTGACATTGCCTCCAGGGATACCTTGGTCTGCCCAACAAACTTAGCCTTAAAGTTAAAAAACTTGGTTTGCTACAATGGATGATTTGACCTTCAAATGGTCTGCTACATGAGAGTGATTTGGCCAGCCAAACTCGGTCTGATATGATGGATAGGTTCAGCCTCAAAACCTGATAAATTTGTCCTGTTGACAGACTATCTCAGTCCTCATTATATGTACCAATACACGGGGAAACTTTGCCTTTATAGCTAATGAAACTGGCCTGTTAACAGAGAGTTATCTTGGCCCTCGTTTTATGCTGATCTCAGCCTGCATAAGTAAAACTCGTCCTACTAGACAAGCTAAAACGCAGCCAAACAGTGAGATTTTGACCCTTCTGAAATGGTAGACTTGGCCTGCAAGTAGATTGATCTCGGCCCCTGGGGATGGGTAATATTTGGCCTGCTGAGAAGACTAAACTCAGGTTGCCAAAACTGATCAAATTGATCCCTAAACTTGGAGGAATTTCGGCCTCCAAAAACAGCTAACTCAGCCTTTCTGAATTGCTGAGTTCGATCTGCCTATTGAACCAGGATTCGGCCCTCTAGAGAGAGAATAATTGGCCTGCAAACAAGGAAGGCTACTTCAGCCTGCAAAATGAGAGTAAACTCGGCCCTTCAACTGATGATTATGCAGCCTTAACTCAGCCTCTTGATTTCAGCATGCAAATGAAGATAATTTGTCCTCCAGCTGTTAGATAAACTCAATCCTCCAATGGATGTAGAATTTATCCTGAAAAACTTGGGTCCTTTCTCTAATTTTGAAGCTCAGTTGAGAAGTTAGAATAATTTCTACTCTTTCCCAATTTAAGCACCACGAGATGTCTGAATAGTTTTACCAGCTAGGGTGGATAGTTTTACCACTGAAGATAGTTGTCCTCATGAGTTCTCACCCATGCTCAAAGAGCTCATGATCAATAACAAAATAATAATCCAAATGCATGCCGAAGGAGTGAGCTCTCATCTCCTTTTATAGTCATGGACTATTGGAATACCATGGGTGATTACCACGGGTTATCCAATTACTATGGGTGAATATCATGGGTCATTGAATACCATGGGCCATTTGAATACCATGGGCTTCTTCGACCACTTGGAAAAGGGACATGACATAGGGTGTATTAACCTAATTGCTATAAGAGGGAGCTACTAGTTCAAAATGTAGGAACATCATATGTTTGGAAGGTGGGGTGCTCCTCAAGTGCCAAGAGTAATTTTCTCAAACTACATCCATGCAATGTTGGATTTGAAATAATGCTTGTATGAAACTAAGCTAAATGCTCAGAATTCCCTGATCCATTTGTATAAGTTTCTTCCCTGAATTGACCCCCAGTAAAGTCACAAGTGGATTGGTTGGCTATCAGTGATGTATCTTTTCAGCTCTACACTATTTCTAAACTGATCAGGAAAGTGAACCCTTTTTCTATGTGCATATATTTGTTTATACCACACTGGGGGTTACATTTTCTTGTTTGGAATGGCTACAGACCAAGCTTTTGAAACAACCAATTATGAGCAGCTGTGTGATGCCTAAAACACAAAATATGGATGCAACACCAGTGGTTTTTCTTCATGGGTTTGACAGGTATTTTAATTTTTACATCAATTTAAATCAATAATCACTTGAATTATAGTCTAACATTGATAGCTACATACAGAATTTTGGATGATTAAGGATGTGCGTTTTGGCAATCTTATGCATTTGAACTTTTAGTTCTTGTTTAGAGTGGCGCTATGCATATCCTTTGATTGAGGCTGCTGGTGTGGAATCTTGGGCTGTTGACCTTCTTGGTTGGGGTTTCACCAATGGAGGTTAGTTCTTCATTCTGTTGACTTTAGTTATATTTATTTTATTGCTGATGCATACCTTTTCCTTACATAGATGATGGAACTGGTGTCCTAACTTTTAGGGATCTCCATAAAATTTCCATTTGTTTTCTTTCATCAGGTGGTAAGTCATTATAAGCCTAAGTTATCTGATGTTCTATTTTAAACATCTGAGATACTATGTCCCATTTCTTTTCCATTTCATCAGAAGGAGTTACATCATTTAGCGTTGCTGCAAAAAGAGAACACCTTTATGAGGTAACTCATTCAACCATGATGTAACAGTTATATGTGAGGAATATTTGTTTATAGAATAGCTAGGTGTAGAAAAACATGAGTAAGCTTTTAGCCAGTATGTTGCATACCTGTAATTTGTCTAGATTCATGAACGTAATACTTGACTTGTTGAATTTAAGCATACAAGGATGGAAGTATAACGGAAATGAAAAAAAACTTTTGTAAAGATAAAGGGAAGGATGCTGCACTGCATTCCCCAGAATTAGTGTTTTTGAACTAAGATTAATATGTAAATTATTACTTGCCACACTAGAGCTTTATTCTTTTCTTGTCATCCAGAGAAGGGCTAAGAGTGGCAACCATGATCAGGATAGATCCCTAGAATGGTAAATAAAACAAACAGATATCATGTAATGAATAGATATATCAATAAACTGTACATACATTCGATACATTGTGGTAGCCTTGATGTGCAAGTCCTCTAGGCTATGGTGATGGTAATGAATACATAATGGAGCTTTTCTTTGTTGAAATTTTTAAGTATTACCCGTTAGAAATTTTATCTGTATTCTTTGGTTTATTTTGCCTACTTGTTTAATTACTAACAAGTTATTTAATCACATAAATACTGAAATAAACACAATACAGTCTCAACCATCTACAGATCATCAATTGAAGGAAAACAAGGACACAAGTGACATCGTTATTTTTGGACAAATGTCCCCAGAAAAACCCAATGCGGGAAAACTGGTGTAGCTATTCTGAGGGTTATATTATTATGCAGTCTATTTGAGTGCAACTGGGTGCCTAACCACCTCACCCGACAGAGAAAAACACATGGCAACAATACCTCTATATTCGGAAACAGATATTCAGAAAACCTGTCCCACGAAACCCTCTCCGGCACAACTAAAGCCCAGCGCTGGCCCTTTTGGCCTCTGTGTCGGCCTCCTGCTGACCTCCGTCAGCCCCAGGACTCTCTACGTCAACCCTCTTAGGCACTGCGCAGCGTCTGGGACCCTCTGCGTCACTCCAACAGCCTCTGCGTGGATGACGCAGTCCCTCTGGGCTCTGCGTAGCTTGGATTGGCTGCTGCTCTCGCTCTCTCTGCTTCTGCGATGGTCTCTCAGTACTGTCTCTGCCTCTTTGCGTCGTACTCACTGCCCCTCATTGCTGATCACTGATTCAACTTTTCTTAGTAACCCCGCTCTAGCAAAATGAATGATTGATCACTCTGGTGTATTCTTCAATTGACCCTCAAGCCTCTTCTTATACTTTTCTCGTTGGTCCTTCAATGACCGAGATTAAATCTATAATCAACGGCTAAGATTAGATTTGGCTTGATCCATGACTTTTGGAACCTTTTAACTCAGTGTTATATTAATACCCATTAATATTTTATTTTTCCAAAGTTTAGACTTAAGAACTCCATTAAAAATATTAATTATTTTAATATCTCCCAAACCGGGTACAATCTGTCCAGACCATTTCTGGGTCTTGGAGATCTCATGCGCTTTAGCCTCTCCACCAATTTTCATGGATAGATCACATACGATGCTACCCCAAATCAACATTCTTAAGCTGGATTCTTTCAGAAATATTTAACAATTTCAATATAGAAAATCATTTGAGGGTTAATTTTTAAAATAGATCAATATTTTTTCAGCACTGCACATGATTAGAACAGGCAGCTGGTAGCAGAAGGCACATGTAATGCAATATATTGAATGAGATTATATGCAACATCTTGCATGTGCCATAATATTTCTAGAATGATGCAGAATGATAAATCGTTAAACATGGAAATATTGTATGACATAGATATCACTATGGTTTAAAATAAAAGTCCCCAAAAGATGATACAATAGATTTCTAAAAGGGAGTGTACTCTATGATTGCTAGAACTTTCTCGCCTTGCTCAGATCGCTTCTAGTAAAGACATTGGGGTTTACTGTTTGGAGGCAATGTTGCTTGAACATCATACTATTTGATCTGTCAAAAATACATTATTAGTTCATTTTTTTGTCTACCTATTTGTCTTTTATTCATTTGACATGGGAATTGTTACCAACCAATTTAGTGGTCTTGATAAGTGTCCACTGTCACTTAGTCACAAATACCCCTCTTGAAGCCAACTCCTGCTAAAGGCTATGGGAGGTGTTACCCCTCTATTAGTAGGTGTACATAGATTTTTTAGTGCATAATTCACCACCATTGTAAACCCAAGGTCACAAGTTAAAGCCATGTAAAAATCATGTGAGGCCTTGTACTAGGTCTCCTAGACCCGTGTCTTGTCAATTTGAGTCTCTATCTATTTTGTTTGGTTAGACCATGCCCTGTCCTTTGAATGCTTCATCTAGGCAATCTCGTCCCTGATCAGATTGCAGAACCTTGGTAGGCTTCTCATGAGGACTCATGGTTTTTGGGAGCCTCCATTTTGTAGGGGTGATCACCGATGTGTGGGCCAATCCAACCTGTGTCAAGGTGCACCTATATCATTTCACATGGTTTGTGTCTGTTGAGTCTATAGGTGACCTTGGCTTTGGTGCAATATTACTCATGACAACTTTGACAACATAATAGTCTCTTGTGATAACTTTCCTATTTCCTGAGGCAGTTCATGATTCCTAGTGTAAAATGTTCCA
This sequence comes from Pinus taeda, assembly GCA_000404065.3. Taxonomy (NCBI): domain Eukaryota; kingdom Viridiplantae; phylum Streptophyta; class Pinopsida; order Pinales; family Pinaceae; genus Pinus; species Pinus taeda. The sequence continues at coordinate 262,912 of APFE030511061.1, forward strand.
GGTGGCCAAAAAGTCAACCCATTCTCATATTATAGAGCATGATGAGGGGATTCCATGCCATGTGGAATTTCCCTGATTTGAGCATTTGGTGGCTAGTTACAATTTGGTCAAACTTGGTTAACAATACAAGAAAAGCTTTTAAGGGGATTTTCAAGTAGAGCATTGGGTTGTTTGTGACATGCATGACGTCAAAAGTGTTCTACTCAATGAGAGAAACACAACTCATTTTTCAGATTTTGCAAATCCTCAAGGGCATTAGAGATCATCCACTTGGATGTGATGATGTGGTAGGACATGGTTCCAAGAGGCTTAACAGGGAAACAGCTTGATAGAATTTGACATATAATATGTCAAAATTGGTCTAAAGAATTAGAGAAAAAAACCCATGCCTCAGTTTCTCCAAATTCCCAAGGGCATTAGAGCCCCAACAAGGCATGATGACATGGCAATGTTGGGCAATATATGAAGATTTTGAGAGATACCTAGTTCGAATCTAGGCTAGTTTCAACATACCCAAGTGTTGAAATTGTCAGAAACTCAAGGGCATTGGAGATACAACTTCCATGTGGCTAAGTTAAATTACTAAAGGAAAAGTCAAGTCAAAAATAACCATTAGCAAGTCAACTAGTCATTGGAGACCCGATGGGCCAATTGGTTGAGCAATGGACCATGAGCAAAGGGAATCTTGAACTAAATTGTGGAAATTTGTCCAAGCCAACCACATAGTGGGTGAATTAAAAATTATATTGCAATATTTTATGAATTAATTTACTAAGTCTCCAACTTGTGGATGACTAGTAAATATTTTATTAAGGAAGAGTCAAAGTAGCTATTAGCTAGCTATTATGATTTTTTCTATAAAGGCTAGGCTCTTCTCATTTGTAAATTGTTGTTGTTCACTTCAGAAGATTTTATCCATTTTCAAACATTTGTTCTTTTGTACAATTGTGGAGTGGCTATTGTTAATATTCTTCTTTTTGCTATTGCCATTGAGTATTAATTTTTATTCTAATTTCGTTTTTTCCAATTAGTAAATTTATCTTAAAAGTAATGTTTTTTGCCATTGGAGCTAATATGCTATGTGGAAGAAAACAACTAGGTTCCCCCCTTGTTTATTTTGGTTTTGTAGGTAAATCAGTTTGAGGGTTCTAAACTTCTTCAAAAGAGGTCTTTATTATCTCAAAGGCTTCATATTTTTTCGCACACAAAGAGAAAAGGTTGGAGACGTCACATAAGAGGGTTGTTCTTGTTGTCGCTCAAATTGTACAGGCACTGTGACAATGACTCATGGCAGGGGCTGTCACTCTAATCCCTGTCCTCTTCGTTCTAACTGTCTCCCAATAGCAAGCTATGGGGGTAGTCCCTATGAAATGAGAGAATGGAAGACCAGTGGGCAATCAACAAGTACGCGAGACACAATTGAATGGCCTAGCCACGTGGTTGATTTTAACAAGTTTTAAAAACTTGATTAGATTTATATATGAGACCAGTGCCTTATGGAGTCAACTACTTGCTTTAGACCGATTGGAGACCAAATGACCAGATGAACATCCATTGCTTAAGGAATGCTTATCTATCCTATATGAAATGCAAGACCTATGAGCTAGGTGAAATGTAAGATCTTGGTTAATTTTGGTTAAATGCCTAGCTAAGTGAATCCCTAAATCCTTAGCTATTTTGAGGCTAGTCTCCAAAGTAGGTGGTAGAGAGAAGTGAAGTGAAGCAAGCAAAGACTTGGTTAACGATACCTCCCCTTGAAATCTAACATACCCGGTATCCTTCGCAAGCTACAAGATAAAGGGTGGCCCTATCTTTCTATCAACCAAGCTTAGGCTTGGAGGTAAATTGATTAATGCACAACTAGGCCTAGAATGCAATGCAAGATGATTGAGCGCTCTTTAAGGTGATATTACTTATGATCTTAAGTACTTAATTATAATTAATCTTTAGTTATGACAATGAGTACTTAAATGACAAGCAAATGGTAATCTCAACCATAAAGGAAATGCTTAACTCAACAATGCGCAAAAGATGCAAAGATAACCAAGATGTAGTTGCTTTAGTATTAGATGACAACAAGATAGAAGCTCTTAAGAATCAAATCACTAATATGCCGAAAGTAAAATTATCATTCACAATAAATATCAACCATGAAACAATAATGACAATGATGACAAGTAAAGGAGATTAGAGCACTTATCCACTTAGAACAATTAGCCAATGATCCTTTATAGACAATGTAAGATGCCAATGAAATATTGCTTAAGAGAGAGACAATTATATGATTGATGCTCACAAAATTAGCAATTCCACAAGATATCACAATGCCAATTTCATGTAAATAGATCTTCAATGTTAATTGTAAGAGAGAGCAAGAGATGCCAATATCCAACAACTCCCTGAATTATCAATTTAAACAATATTAATCATTCAAAAAGATATTAGATCTTAGGATTATGATGTGTGAGTGAGCTTATTAAGTGAAAATTTGAAACTTTAGAGATTAGGGAAGTTTGGAACTCAAGAAAACACAATGTTAGATCTCCCTAAGCGATATTACCAACTTGCCAATAAACTCTCCAATGATAGAGCATTAACAAACATCAAGAACCTTTATGCAATTTTATGTTCCAATGACATTAGATGAGCAAGAGAAAAACTATTAGGACAGCAGTAAGCAAGTTGTGACAGCAGTAGCTAATCTTATACCAAAGATGCCAAAACAGTCTACAATTTATCTCTCTCTCTTGATTTAAATGAGAGCATTTCTTATGAAATACAAACAGTGAGAAAATGCTTATACATGCAAGATATGAATGCTTATGCCACTGTTATATTTCAGACCTTAAGATGCACTTCAAAACAGTTATAACAGTCATCCAAATTTGTGAAATTTGCCCAAACAGTGAATGCCCAAGTGATGCAAATGACATAGAAATGTGTTAGGTAACTTATGAGTTAGATTCAAGCCACTTTCATGAGATTTTTACCACTGTTATGCAATTGATTGTATGCTGCTAGTAAACAGTGAGGAGGATGAGGGTTTAGAAATCAAACCAATAGGCCCTTTGGCCTTGAATATCTTGCTCAAATTTCTTCTAATGGAGTGACCTCCTGCAATCACAACTCGTTAGCTCAAATTCACTGAATCTTGCTGCAACCACAAATTGTTAGAGGCAAAATCAAAATGTTAACCCAATGCAATGACTGAATGAGGCAAGGGCGGCTAGGAAAAGGGGAAACGCTAGGCCTGAGAGGCTAGCATTAGGGCCAGAGGAGGGCAGCAAGGCTAAATAGGCCTGCGGCTAAGGGAAAAGGCTAAGAAGGCCCACGAAAAGAGTAGTAAGAGGCCTTAGAGGCCTGCGGCAAGGCTGGCCAAGGGAGAAAAGAGGGCAGCGAAGGAGGGAGGAGGCTGAGAAGGCTTGCAGCCAGGGTTAAAAGCCCTAAGAAAGGCAGCCGCAAGCATGGGAGGAAGTCCCTTAGGGGCTGCGACCAAGCCCTAAGGGCTGCTGCTAGGAGGCCGAGGCCTCTAGAGGGCCAAACGACTCCCTAAAGGGGAAGCTAAGGCCTCTAAGAGAGCCTTCAAGTGGACACCATGGGAAAAAAGGTTGCGGCTAGGGCTGGAGGCTTGATGCTGGGCCTAGAAGCCCTAAAAATTCTTCAAACTCCTACAAAATTTGAATTTCACTTCAGACCTTTAAAATTGCCCAAATCGCCACAAAATCTTCCTTGAGGTTTGACGACTTCTCCTTAGGATTGAGTGTTGAGCTTGGAGGAGAGATAGAGGGTGGATCTTGCCTTCCTAGGCCTAGATTCACCTCTAAGAATCCCAACAAAAATTTTCGAAGGGTAGAAACCCTTAAAACCCTTGCAATTTTTCATAATTTACTTTAGAAGTCCCCTGCACAAGTGAAAATAAAAATTTCCCCAAAACCCCAATGTATACAAAATTTCAAATAAACCCCAACCCCAATTACTACAAAAAAGCAAGGGTTAGAAAAAATTATTTTACAAAATATGTACCCTTATCTACAAATATAAAATGCTTATATAGTGATTTTTTTTTGAGAAATAATTAATTTTGTTTTTTGATAATGACAATGGATCAATGTGTTTCCAAAATTATAATACTAACCACAGCCTTTAGCGAAGTATGAAAATTACATAAAAATTCCCAAAGCCCAAACAAGGTCAACTCTTCTCCAATGTCTGTGAACTTGGAGCCCAATGGCTAGTGTACCTGCAAATCTCTCTATATTTCTTCAAGCAAACTTGTTAGACATATGGTGAATCAGATCACCTAAGATAGACCCAAAATCTACCAATTGAATGTTCTTATAACTGACAATTGAAATAAAAAGCTAGCACAATATAGGAAAGCACGTAACTATCATGTATCGTAGATCAATGGACAAAGAACACCATGAACTGAACCCCAAAGTCTTTTTATTATGATCTCAAACGTTCTAGATCAATGGATCAATACCAGCGTTACAAAATTGCATAGACCAGGGCCAAAATTTTCATCATGACTTGAGAAACAAAATGACTTCTAATTTATAGAGAAATCCTCCAAGTGAAAAATAATGGTTAGTTGGCTTGATCCCCATCAAAATAATCTCGACCGCTTATAAAATTTGATGATATTTTAATATCCATTGTTGAAAATATTTATTTTTGAGGAATTTTCGAGTTTCTGTTAAAAACCTTTTTTTATTAATCCAGAAATAAATATTTTGGATTAATTTCCTCAAAATTTTCTTTGACTTAACTACCAAAGTCCAAGGGCTTAATTTTTCTTAAAAAATCCATTTTTTGACTTTTTTATGACCCACGAATTTTTTGATCATTTTTCACTTGGAGAAATTTATTTATCTAAAGTTAATTTTTTGACTATAAATTAATTAATTTTCTGGCTTAGGATTTAATTTTATTTTGCCAGAAAAATTAATTAATTGACACAACAGGGGATTAATTAATTTTTCCACCCTCAAATACTTTATCCATGGTGCTTGATTTTTTTTTTTTTTTTTTTTTTTTTTAATTTTTAATTTTTGTTTATGTTTTTTTTTTTGTTTTTTTTGTTTTAAAATTTTTAATTTAATTTTAAATTTAATTTAATTTTTTTAATTTAATTTAATTAAATAATTAATTATATTTTATTTATTTATTTTTTGAATCAGTTCTACTATTATTAATACAAAATTTTACAATGAGGTGGCAGCCTCAAGAGGTCTAGCCTGGATAATAGCTTTCTAGCATGACAGATTTGAAAGATAGTCCATATAAACTAACATCAGACCGCCTGAAACTAAACCAGGACCGCCATGACAAAACACATACTGACTGGGGTTCCAAAACTGCTTGAACAGAGGTGAAACTATTGACTCGAACTGTTAACATAGACAGTAAACAACTGAACATAGACTGAAAACAACTGAGCATTTCCTTTGAACAAACACGGTGATTCCAAAAGAGGACGACAAACTGATCAAGCATCATGAGCATTGGAGGGCGATTCTTCCACAATTCGACAACCATAACTGGAGAGGTCGTCATCATCAGAGGGAAGGCCCTTTTCGATTGGCAGACCCCCTTCATCTGGAGGATTTGAACGCGCCACAGCAGGTTGAACCTGGAAAGTAGAACTTTTTGGAACTTCACACTGCTGGCGTTGATTCTGAGAGGTGCTTGGCAGTTCTTCCTCCTTCGGCTTTGATATATCATGCGGTGTTGCTGCAACCATGCCTGCTACGCCCTCACTAAGCTGAATCGTGACAGTGGCGATGAAAGAGTGGTTGCTTAGCATGCAGGGGATTTGAAAGCGGGCCGAGTGCTGATGAGTATGATGGGGATTCGAAATTGCAGCTCGTTGTCCCCTGCCACGACCACGACCACGACCACGAGCAGGATGACTCTCAGTAGTAGTGTCCGCGGAAGAGGAAGAGGCATGGTGCAAGGGACGACCACGAACTCCTCCTCTGCGGCAATCCATTCTTTGTCGCAGGATAGTCATTATGCCCAGAGAATGAAGAGCAATACAGACAGTAGTGCTATGCTGAACCGAGGTGATAAGAAGGGGGAGATTTAACAAGATTATCAGAGAATTGAGAGAGCTGGAGGGCTTACAATTAAGGAGAATGCTGAAGGGGCTGTGGCGTTCCAGGAGAACCGTCACAGAAGTTGTATCACGAGCTTGAATACCTGGGAAACCTGAAACCTCCACCGAACAAAGCACTGCACCTGCGTGGAGGCCTAAAATGCGAGAGGAGGGAACAAAACTGAATTGGGTATGCGCCACCGATTTAATGCCGGAGAGCCTGTGGGGAATGTCAAGCCATATTAACTCAGCTTTGAATGAACTCGGCAGAGTATTGAATACCATCTGCAGGTGAGACCAGGTGGCGTGGGACGTACTCCACGCGCCGACTGCTCCTGCCGCCAACTTCCCGTCATCTGTCTTGTTCACCCGCATCTGGGAATCCATGGTGTTTGATTGCGAGCGACCATGCACTAAAATATCTTTTACATTAGATATTACACATTCAACCCTCAAAGGGGGAATACCTCTTTACATATATACTCTCAAAATAATTACCCAATTTTGCAGCACAATATGATTTAGTAGACCAAGTGATTTGTAATAAAATAATTTAGCCAAATAGCGTAAATTATTCCCAAACCACTTTTACAAAGACTCGATGTAATGCTAGGACTTACCTAACACTTTGACCATGAACTCTACTCTAGCTTTGGGGTTTAAGTTGGAGGGAAAAAACTGTGCCGATTATCCGTGTTTATAAACACACATAATTCGGTGAGGGTAAAAAACCTTCTAGGATGAAATTCATTGCCAAATTCAAAGGCTTGCCTAGGTTGTTACTTGTTACATAATTAAACGTTCGTACTAGCATCATTTACATTACAAATGGCAGAAATTGGGTTTACAATGATACATCAAAGTGTTGGCCGATGGTTCTGAACTTTGAAAAAATTTACACAACTGCTTCTTTGGACTTATGACAAAATAGGTGCAACAACTCCTAAGGAGACCTAAAGATTGCTGTGTGGATTAAGCTAAAGTGGGGGCGATTTTTGGAAGGACTAAGCCTACTCCTTGGACATGAATCGAGAATAGTGACTTATAGGAATATCTACTTCACACTCCAACAAAAGATGAGACTCCAAGGAACAGGTAAAAAATTTCAACAGCCAAAAATATAAATTTTAAACTGCTTAAACTTTTCTGCATTAGAGTAGGATTTTTGCTTGCTGGTTTTTACAGTCATATTTATTTACAACAAGTTATTGGTTGGGGGAAACTAATAAAATTGCTAGATTCTAAACCCCACATAGATACAAGTGATTATTCCTTGCATTTTACACTTGTTTCTAGCCTTCTGGTTGTAGATTACTAGATTAAGAGGGCTCTAGCTTGTTGGACCTGCATTTTCAGCCATTAGAAATGAGTTATACAAGCCCATAGATAAATATTTTACATTAAAACTTATGAATTTTCAGATTTATACTAGTTTATCAATAAATCATATAAGAGTTGAATAAATTTTATTTTCTAGCCATTTAAGATACAAAATGATTTTTTGGAAAATTTCTGGGTTAATATAACATAACCCAAAAAATCTGAAAATCAATATCCAGCCAGCCAATTGCAAATTGCATTTTTAGGTCAAATTTAATAGAGGGGAGACCCCAAAGCCTCTACAATCACCCTCTAGCCTTTCGACACTCCAAGGTAACTCCTTAGAAGTGTTTTTCACACAGTGGATTGACTGTTTGAACAAAATAGGTTGTTGTTTTTGCGTTTTTTGTGTAGGTTTTACAGGCTGTCATACAGGACAACAAAATATTTTGACTTATAGCTCCTTCACAAAACTTCAGAATTGATAAATAATCACATATTTGATTAGGGTAGCTTTAATAGACAAAAATCCATAGGTTACACACTCTATATTTGAATTGTTTTGGCTACTAATATTTGCGGTTAGAATTCTACTCTATTTTTTTTTTTTCTATCTATGTAGGACAATAGATAGACTAAGAACACCTCCACCCCATTGACTCCATATAAGGCATTGGATATAAACCAAAGTTACTAGGGGATATTTACGGACTGCTCCCTTGGATGTTTAGGGTGTGTGCAACTCTGCTAAAAAGATCGGTAACGGGAGGCTTCCTTAATCTGCATAAGTAACTTCACCCAAAATAAGTAGACTAGTGCCTCGATATGATGTTCTATGGTGAAACTAGGAGTTAGTCATCTATTTTACTAGTTTGGAAGTGAAAATAAATTGCAGAAATAACACAAACCAACAAACTAACATCACTAAAAACCTATAAATATATTGTTTTAGAAGCCACAAAAGGTGAGCGATAGATGCCCTTACCAAATATAGGATGAACTTCTTGAATTACCCTTTGATAAGTGGCTGAATATGAACAAATATGTTGCTGTTCTTGTTGAAATTTCCAAGTCTGACACATCAGAAATCCCTACTGCTTTATCTGGTTTATTATCTCCTACTTGTTCTTTCCATTAACAAGTTATTTATAAATATAAATACCGAAATAAACACAAATGCAGCCTCAATACATATATAGATCAGCGACTGAAATAACTGAGACAATCACACAAGGGACACTGTTATTTTTGGACAATCGTCCTCGGAAAACCCCAATGCGGGAAAACTGGTGCAATAGATATGAGGGTTTTATTATTATGTAGCTTCTGAATACAACTAGGGTGCCATATATGGCTCACCCTTCAGAAAATTTCCTTGGAAAAAGTACCTCTCCTCGGAGACAGATATTCCGGCTGACTGGCAACCGGATGATTGATCCCACAGCAACTTCGACAATTCCTCAGCTGGACAACGAAAGCTGCTCCAAGCTTCTCTCTGGAACTGCGTCACCCTCTTCTGCTCTGCGTCTGCCTCTCAGCTTTTAGTCTGTCCCATGAAAGTACCCCAACGCTGCCTCTTCAACCTGGCGTTAGCTCTACTAGCCTCTGCTGCTTCTGCGTCAACCTCTTGGCCATCTGCGTCAGCTGTGCTGGCCTCTTCAGCCTCTGCGTCAGCCTTCCAAGGCCCTACGCTATCTCTTCGACACTTTCTCTGCCTCTCTAATATGTATTCTCGGCGTTCTGCTGAACTGCCCTTTGCTGCAACAGATCACTAACTCGATTTCTCAGCAAACCCTGCCCTAGAAAATCGAATTCTTGCTCAACTTGGTGTCCCTTCAATTGACCCTCAAGCTTCCTCTTATATTTTTCCTGTTGATGGTTCAACGATCGAGATTAAGTCCCTAATCAACAACTAAGATTAGATTTGGTTTGATCCTCGTTATTTAGAACTTTTTCACCCTTATTATATTAATACACATTAATTATTTTAATATCTCTCCATCCAGGTGGAATTTCTCGAAATGATTTCTGGGTGTTGGAGATCTCATGTGTCTTAGCCTCTCCACCAAATTTCATGGGTAGAGCACATCCGATGACCAAAAATCAACAATTATACACATTTCAAATTTGCAAAATGGACAAAAATGCATAAATCCAGAAATAAAAATGTCTTTTGGGGCCACCCATGAGTGTGGAAATACACAAGATTAATAGATCTGTTGGCGGGGAAGCATGGGCAACAAATTAGTGATAATAATAATGGCTCAGAACTTTAGGTTTGCAAGTAAAATGAAATTCGTAGTAGTTTGCAACAGTGTTGAAAATATCGATATCGACAAAATATCAATGAAGGTCCTGAAAACATCTTTTCGGCGACATCGGCGAAAACATCGGAAAATATCTTTAAACACAAAAAATGCATAATATATCATTTTTTTCCTTCAGATTTTTAAACATATAAAGCAATATCAACATGAAATAAACACATTGGCACATAAATATGAAGAAAGCACTGATATATATGATGTAGTGGATGTAAAGTAAAAATGATACATCAAAGGTGATACCAAATCCTACTGATCCTTGATAATTGTCCAATCAAGGACTCAAATGTGGAAAATCGATACAAAATAACATCACATTATAAAAGTATCTCATCATCATGAGTTATATGTAGCAAAACAAATAAAACTAGCAGCTAGCTATTTGAGATCAGTGCCCTCTCCCCCTTTTACGGGAAAACATGATGGGTTGTATGCCAGGCCTGCCCCTAGGAGTAGAAGGTCCTAACCTTGCACCTAATATCAAATAATGACTACCGGGTATGGAGCTGTGCTCTCTTATATTTGTAGTAGATGGTGTTGACGCTGACTCTCCCATAGTCTCCTCGTCCTCTTCCTCCTGCTCCTCCTCCTCATGCTTCTCCTCCCCTGAGTCCTCTTCTAACCATTTAGGTGACTCCTCCAAGATGGGCACCTCGGACTCCACTCTCCACTGAGACAATACATCTCTAGAGTAATAAAGTTGGTGGCAAAACGTGTGATTGTAGGACGTCGCAACTCCTTGTTTCTAGTGTATCTCCTCATGAGGCTAAGAACAAAAGCATAGTTATAGATAAACTTGGGGATGCTCCTAGACACATCAATCACCACCTTGATGAAGGAGAGTTTCCCCATATCCTCAAGCAACAAATCAATACAATGTGCTACACATGGAGTCCAGAACAATGTGTGGTGCCTCTCTATAAGCATCGTGCCAACAACCACATAATTAGCTGCATTATCTGTTATGACTTGCACACATTCTGCACACCGATCTCCTGGACGAACCCATCTAACAACTCACATATCAATGCTGCATCTTTTATATGTGCTAATGTATCCACTGATTTAATAAACATGGTACCTTTAGGACAATGGACCAAGAAATTTAGAAGAGTCCTACCCTTCCTATTTGTCCAACCATCAGACATCATTGTCCATTTAGACAACTCCCATGCCTGTTTTAACTCAGCCAATCTAGAGTTGATGTCCTACTTTTCTGCTTGAAGGATTGCCCCCCACAACTCCTCATATATAGCACTTTTGTACCCTGGGCCCACAATAGCAATAATATCACACATTGGTGTGAAAATTTCATCTATCACAGCAACTGGAAATTATTTTTCTAATTGTCAATTTATTCAACAATTTATCTGTTGTCTTCTACAACAAATATCAAATAATTCACACTGTGATTTTCACAAATAATTTGCGGAAGAAAATAGCGCTGGAAATTGAGAAAATCTAGCATACACATAAAAATATGACAGTTATTTTTGGACAATTGTCCCTGGAAAAACCCAACTTGGGAAAACCAGTGCAACAATTGAGGGTTTTATTATTATGCAGTAGTGAAATCTAAGTACAATCTGTGGATGCCCAAATGTCAATCCAAATAGCAAGTATTTGACAAAAATAATTAGAGAGAAGAAATTCTCTCACTCGACAAGCAATCCTGACACTGGCTGCTCTTGAAAAACTTGTCGTCCGAACCCCAACATAGGCCCTCTGCACAGTCCTTGCACTTCCTTTCACACATGTGCCTTATATCAGCTTCCAAGCAAGCTGTCTTGCCTGCCTCTGCTGTTGGAAGTATCTCTATGTCCCTCTAGAAGACTTTCCCGGCCTCTGGAAGCTGAATCGACTTTCTCCCCAGATAAATCGAACTGCTTTGCTTCAGATACTACGCAGTCCTTGCGCTGCTTCTGCGTGGATCATTTCTGTCACTTGCTGCTGATTCTTCGGATCTAGAAAACTTCCTATAGATCACTGTCCCTGCCCCTCACTGTCTCTGCTTCGATTTTTGGCTCTCTTGGCAACTGCTGTTGCTCTCTAGAAATCAATCTGCCAAGGAAATTGAACCGCACAAGTGTCTTCTCCAAGTGCCCATTGAATTCTTCTTATAATCTTCTGTTGGAGCACCAATGACCAAAATTAAAACTTAATCAAGGGACAAGATCATATCGGAGTCGATCCATGTGAGTCTCTAGAGATTTCTCACCTTGAATTAATTAATTCTGATTAATTAACAAGTTTTCCCAAGTTTAGACTCTGGAAACATTAAAAAATAGGTTAATGATCTAATAAAGTCATCTTTAGGTGGAATTTCCAGAAACAATTTTTGGGTTATGGAGATCTCATGTATTATAGCCTCTCCACCAAGTTTTGTGACTAGAACACATCCGATGGTACAAAAAATAACACTCCCTCTTAGCAAGGACTGTGTTCTAGTGCCACACACTCTCCCACAACACTATCTCTATACCATTTCTTGTCACGCTGTTGATGTCTGGCTACTGCTTCCCACCAACCACTGCGCAACTCTGATGCTGTATTTGTGCTGCTGGTGACATTGCCATACTGTTGCCAACCCTGCATCTGCACTGCAACTCCCTCTCATCTGTTGCTGTTGTAACTGCAACAACTGCAAATGAGAAGCATTCAAAACACTGAATCAATTGTGTTTAGTGATGCATCTATCTCTTGAGTCCTGACTGCTACTAGCCTCTGCACTGTCACTGAAGAATTTGTGCTACTGCTGAGTCTGCACTGTGCCACTCTGCACTGCTGCCAACACTGCATTGCGTTCCTCAGCACCTGACTGCTACTATTCTGCAACTGTCATCTTGGAATCAGATTGCATCTTTGACGCTAATCCATCTTGCTACTGAATACTATGGGCCCTCATAGCCAGGTGATGATCCATGAGGTAGAAATCTTAGTGGACCTTGCCCAAAACTGTAGCTCTCTGGGGCTACAACACCAAATCACCCCACCTCACTCCTGTAGGTATATCTGCGAACATAGTAAACCGTTCCTATAGCCTAGAGGAAGGCTTGTCTATTTCTGCGGATGCTGCCTGTTGATGCTGCTTCTCCTACTTGTCCTTCTTCCCAAGAGGACACCGTGTACTGTAGTGATCGAACTCACCACACTTGAAGCACTTGACCTTTTGATAGGTCCTTCTTCTTCTGTTCCCCATGTCCTTGGCTAGGACCCTTAGATGCTAGGGCCACATTCTCCTCTTCCTTCTCACTCTTCACGACCTTGTTGCTGCTACCGTTGATGGTGCTCTTTACTAGAGCTCGCTTCAACTCCTCTTGCTACAGATCGACCCACATTTTGTCCTAGCCAAGCAAAGTATCTCTGCCCAATATGCTTTGGACAAACACTTACCGGTCCTCTGAGACACTGTTTATTGCCAATCCTACAATCTCTGTGGGTTGCGGTGCCTCCTTAATGACTTGTTAAGATTAGGGATGTTCTATGCTAGAGCAATTTATTTAAATTTTCATAGTTGGCAATCACATCAGCATTAAGATAAACTGCAGATAGAACATAACTATAAATTGCAGAAGACAAGCCAAGGCAAGAGGACACAAGATATGGCGCAAGCCAGGGACAAACCCCACAATGTGTGGGGAAACACTTTGATCAAATCTTCTTTTATCTTCAAAGTTCAACAGGAGAGAGAGAGAGAGTACATTTACAATAGAAGTCAACACCTTGACTTATCTAGATCTAAGCATAGATCATCTCCTATAACGATGAGATCAGTTGAAGACATTCTGCTTCAACTGATTCTCAAGGTGACTCCTTCACCTATCATCATTCTGCACCTCGTCCATTTGCTGTACCTTACAGTGTAGCACCAACACACTGCATCCTACATGCTGCTCATGATCTTCATGCTGCCCATTCATCATGTTACGCTGCACCCAAATATCACTGAGTTGATCTCAACATCATGGATCTGCACCCATCTAATGTGTACTCAATGACTGGTTTACTGCTCTCATTGATATATAGAGATTTCTATTATGACAGTCATTTCATTATATCAACAAGGTCTCCAATGAGGTCTACAGCATGATGACTCTATCTGATATCCTTATCATTACTGCGACAATGATTATTAGATTGTAGTAGCTTGGGTACAACTTTTCCTTATAAATAGGCATGTGATCTATAGAATAGATCCATGACATGGTCATCCTTATACCAGGTATTCTACAGGAGTACCACAACAACATATTGTCATACCTTATCCATGTAATACGAAGACTGTCATACCAAGGGCTATGTCTCCATGTAATTTAGACCTTACTACAGTTACTCCATTTGAGATCTATACTTCTTCTTTCATTCGAACATGGATCCATAGGTAGAATATCGATCAAATATGCATCCATATCATACTTATGAGTTCTGGTCATGAATGCACCTCATACCCTAACCGAGGTGCTGTCAGATCCTGCTTCTCCATGCGAGATCTAGCATGTGTGCTTTCTGCGTTCTAGACTGCGGCTCCACTGTTGCTTCATTCCCTTAACAGTACGATTATTATAGTGGACAGAGTTCTGACGTTTATCCTGTACCTATTCTTCAAAATATCAGAAGTATCGGAGTTCGTATGACTGTCTCCGTGACTGCACATAGGTTTTCATTGCGGCTTCATTAATGCTGTGCGTATATATATTGCCTTTATGAAAGCGTATGGACTGCGTCTTCGTTCCAGCGTATAATCTCTACCATATTGTGCGTATATATATATATATATATATAGCCTTCATTACAGCGTATGGACTGTATCTTCATTCCAGCGTATGGACTGCTTCTTTATTCCAGCGTATAGATTGCCTGCTCATCATTTACAAACTAGGGTACAAACTAGCGTTTACAACCATGATTGTCCTTGTTGTATAGATTTTATAACTGAGTATGGTTTCCATTGCGTATAGATTCATGACTGTCCATGCTCAACATATTTGCATATGACTTGTGAATGAGTCTACTATGTGTTGACTGCAAGGGATCAATGTTCAAGACTGCGTTGCTATTGCTAGCGTATACATAATTATTTCTAGTGTATTTGCCAGGACAATGTTATTAATAACAGCATGACAACGTTATACTTTCAATGTATAACTGCATAACTCCTTTAGGGTTTCACCACTTCCTGAACATCGTATATAGATTAACAATGAATCATGATCCAACAAATAGATGTCTTCTTGAATTCGGGCATCATTTGTAAGGCCAATGTATTACCCTTGGTGTCTCGCTCCTTCTCCAAAAACCCAAAACGTGGAGAGGAGGAGATCACTCAAGATTTTTTTTTTTTTTTTTTTTTTCCAATTGACAATCAAAACTCTTCTATTTATACTAAAAGGCGGATGATTGAATAGACATGAATTTGGGCTTCTAGAGCCTACATAAGAGCTGGTCGGCTTGATAATAATTATATAAACAAAATAAATTCATATCTCCATAAAATACTTATCGGAATCGGATGATCTTTGGATCAATCCTACACCTCTCGACGAGAGGGATCCAAAAAAATATCAGCTGCCATAAATAAGCCGACCCACATGGAGTTTGGCCCTAGTTTCCAATTTAACACTCCCTCTCAACTAGGGAGAACTCCATCCGGCGATCCATATGTCCCACTGTACTATCTCGGCCACTAGTGCCTTGCACTACTCTGCCCATCTCCGCTAAACTATGAAGAAGAAGAATTGATCGAGAATGTCTCATACCATTCTCCACTGACCTGAAGGCAGACTTAGAGTGCGTACCACTAGTCCCAGACCAGTCTCAACTGTCCCAAAGTCAGCGTCATAGTAGGTGCCACTCCTGGTCCCAGACCAGTATCGCAGTCTCAGCGAGTGTACCACTGGTCCCAGACCAGTCTCAGTGGACCCGAAGTCCGTGTCGTAGTATGTACCACTCTCACTGGTCCTAGACCAGTACTGCACTGACACGAAGTCAGTCTCGGAGTATGTACCACTGGTCCCAGACCAGTCTCAGTCGACCCGAAGTCAGCGTCGTAGTATGTACAATTCCTACCATTGGTCCCAGACCAGTATCGCAGGCTCAGAGAGTGTACTACTGGTCCCAGACCAGTCTCAACCGACCCGAAGTCAGCGTCATAGTATGTACAACTCCTACCACTGGTCCCAGACCAGTATCATTGATCCCAGATCAATGGTGGTCATCCTAGCGTAGGGAGTAAGGTAGATACAACGATGCGTCCATCGGTACTACTATGGTCCCTAACTTCATTTCCCTGCTCATTGATCAGATGAGAGGTACTTCCCATGAGTCCCAGACTGCATGGGTAGGATGCCTCGACAAGAGAACTTAATCAATCCTGTCCTCACAGGAGAATGCATCAATCCTGCTACAATCGCCATGGGGAACACATCAATCCAGGCTGCCATGGAGAACACATCAATCCAGGCCTCACAGGAGAACTAATCATCCTGCTACACAAGAGAGTGAATCATCTTGACCCACAAGAGAGCGAATCATCTTGTTCCAGTGCGCACCACCAGGGGAGGGTGAGTCGCCCTGTGGTCGTATGTTGCTCTAGTAGAACTGCAAGCCCCCTAGAGCTCCCAGAGCTCAATGTATGCAACATGCAGGACCCTTTTACAAAGGTCTCTCAACGACTCCAAGTCGTTTGGGAAAATCACAAATTTGATCTTTCCTCGGGGCTTTGTCCTGTACATCATCTTAGTGCAATGGAGCCTCCTTGCTCATCGACTTACCATATCCCAGATGATGTCTATCTGCTGGAGTAGTCGACGAATATGGGATTCCTCAATAATCGAATCCCACCTCTGGTTGTTACAGAGAATCACAGTAGTATGAGATCAAAACAACTCACTGAAGAGCTTCCCCATCCAGACAGCTTCATACGAGATCATAGTCGTAGATATGTATCTAGTCTTGACGGTGCTTACAACAATTGACTTCTTATTCCTGCTCATCCATGATTTCAAAGCATAATCCAAAGAGAAACAGCACTGCGAAGTGCTCTAATGATCCTCCATATTTCCTGCCCACTTATCATTCGAATAATCATGTGGTTTCATATTTCTGGCAGTGTATCTCAATTCATGAGAGATTGTGCCCTGTACATATCTTAGAAGATTCTTCGCACCAATCCAGTGAGGCTCAACCACATATGAGCTCACCATGCTAACTGCAACACAGATGTTCGGATGAAGGTTCTCCAAGAACATCAACGCAAATGATTTTATGAAACTCAGAGGCATTTCCCAAATCAGGTCCGACATCACTGCCATATAACTTCTGAAAGTTAAGATCCTTGAGGTAGTCACAGGCTTGCAACTTATCTTTCCACATTCAGAATCCAACTCCCTCTATCTCCTATAAATGAGAGGGTCTGCCTGTCAGACATAGGTGCCGGTACAAGAGGTTTATCATCCACAACCTTCGAGTAATGGTTTGGATCGGTTTCACTCCTAGTGAGTCTCAGCTGCATTAGACAGCAATCAATCCTCTCATACTACGCCCGAGGTGTTTTTCTTTAAGCCATAGAGGGCTTTCTTCCACTTGTATACATGAGATTCCCGATCATGAGTCTTAAACTCCTCGGGTTGTTCCAAGCCTGTGGACCTGCTGCATGAGGGGAATGGTCCCCTTATAATATTTTCCTTTAGTGCATTTCAGACATGTACCTTCATGCTCCTTTTGAATTCAGGCATCCAAGTCACCATCTGACTCACAGACCTCCGGTGCTGAGTCAACGGACATGGTCCCCAGTGGACTTCCTGCAACTTGATACAACTCAGAACTCAAAACATCTTAACAAGATATATTTTCAAACACGTACCTTTCCATTGATAAGTGCCATCCTATAACCTTAGATTTCCATTTCCGAGATGGTCATCGGGTTCTTCTTGCAATCAGGTACATAAAAGAGATTC